>OMNV01006557.1:252-10396 GCA_900303265.1 Brotula barbata
CCCATCCAATCCTCTGTCTCACTCTCTCTCCCTCTCTCGCTCTCAGTGAGATGAAGCAGGAGCTGGCGGAGGAAGGCAGCAGATGCTCCATCCTCTCCAAGCAGCACCGCTTCAACGAGCACTGCTGCATCCGCTGCTGCGCGCCCTTCACCTTCCTGCTTAACCCCAAGCGCCAGTGCCTGGACTGCCAGTACAACGTTTGCAAGACCTGCTGCACCTACAGCAAACGGGACAAAGCCTGGCTCTGCTCCGCATGCCAGAAGGGCAGGTCAGTACTCACGCACAGGCACTTCCACAGCCCGGCCAAGGAGACCGGAGGGCTTAGAGTGATGACAGAGGAATGAATGGGGACGAGGTGTGCGAGGGATGCAGTGATTGTGTAGGTTTCAGGGCAGCAAGAAGGGGAAGATGCTGAAGTAGAGTGATTGTTGGGGGCGTAAAAATGATAGAGGAGGACATTTAAAGAGAAAAAGAGAGGGAAGAAGGTTAAAGGAGAAAGGACACTCTGACATGGATAATTGAGGGTGAACAGATGAGAGGGATGAGACTTGAATTCTTTCTGTGCGGTGGATGAATTTTGGGATTCCCAACTCCCCAAATTTCTCCTTTTGGCCCTGTTTAGTTGTTTTCTTTCTGTTCCTGCTAACCTCCCCGGTGAGTTCCTGTGAGAGCAACGGGGTGGAAAGACGCAGGTCCATGAGAGGAGACAAATACCAGAGGGTAGATGAAGGAGGTGTGTGATGTGTGTACAGGGCGTTCTGTCGAACAGCATGTGTGGACTGTCAGAGAGACGGAGACGGTGCAGCAGGGCACGGACGAGGAATAAGCAAGCGTGGTGTGCATTTCTGGGGAACGTTTCACCTCTTCTCCTCTCTTGGGAAATCATTATCCTGGAGAATCCTCTGTATATTGGTGCCCCTGATCACAGCCGGCCACTGAAGAAAATGGAAATCTGTGTTTTGCAACGGATGCCTGTTACAGAGAGGTGTGTGTGTGTGAGAGAGTGTGTGCCTGTGTCTAATAAGGCTGTTTATGCATGCATGTCTGTCCAAAGCCTTGGGAGTTCTTCTAGTGCCCTGACTCACCAATGCATGAATATTAAGCTGTCTCTGGGATGGATGGGATGTTGGAAATATTATTACACTGGGCTGTGCGGGTTATTTTATGTGTTTTACACTCACATGCAGAGCTGTTGTAAATTTGAATGTTCGATACGGTGGCGCACACGTGCGTGGACCTGGCCCCCTGTCTCTCCTCTCAGCCCACCGTCCTCTCTGCTTCTGCCTTTGATTGATCATTGCTGTGCGGTGTATTGAGTTAGAGCCGCTGCCGTGAGTTCCGATGTATCGGACAGGAGCGAGGAGGACTGGGAGAAGGAGAAGGAAGGTGGAGGAAGGAGAGGGATAATGTCATTCAAAGGAGATGGCGAGGTGTACATCGATCATCTCCCCCCGGCCCTTCACTTCTCTCCATCGTTCTCTCCGTCCGTGTCTGCCTGTGCCTCGGGCTCGGTAATGTTCCCATTAGAGGTTTAGACTGAGTCACAGATGGGCCCGGTGTCACAACATTGCCGTCTAGCAGCGACACATAAACACAGCACTTTTCATTAGCGTGTGCAACAGAACAGGCTTAAATGTGGGTTGGTGTGAATTACATTTTTGCGATTTTTATTGCTTATTTAAGTGTCAGCTTGAGGCAATAGAAGCCCCAAACATTATTTTAAATGCGCCTATTAGTTCCGTCAGAGAGGATAATATTGGGAAGCAAAAGCAATGGTGTTGATCAGACGGCAACTGTTGAGAAATAAAGAGCAGGATTTGTGTTTTTAAGAGAGACAGCTGTGCCACAACTCTACTTAATTAAGTCTTTTTTTTTTTTGTTGCCTAATTGAGGGTTGTGTTAGCAAACCCGACCAAATGCTCTCCAATGATAAATCCACGTGTCAGTATTACCTTTCTGTGAGCTGTTTGCTGTTTTATTCACATTCTGATTAAAATCACGTTGCGAGGGAGCCGACCGCCAAACGGTCTCACACGCACCGGCTGGCCACGATCCGTCACAGGAAAGGAGATTTGTAACCATCACATGCATGCACACACTCATCACCCACTCACATATGTTGGAGCGCGTAATGATTGCATGTTGATTTATTACATCTGAGTCAGGTGCAGCGTCATGGAAAGTAGTTTGTATTAATGCTGTCGCTCTCCAAACGCTGAAGACGAAGGACATGAGAAACGACTGATTCGGCTTGTTCTGCTGCACCTGAAAAGGATGGACACTCTTACACGCACACACACACACACACACACACACACAGAGTTGTCTCTGTATGCACAAAACATAGATTTTATGTCTAAGCGAGTGGGACAGGCGTGACCCTGTGCGGTCTGGTGGCATTAACTGCAAGGCCAATCCACAGCCCATATACACACACTGCAGGCTGCACACACACGTTGTAACACACTGCAACCGCACACTGAAGATAAATGTCAACTATAACAACAATTACCGTCGAAACACAAACCCACAAACTCATCTTTTTCAAATGCGGAGGAAAGAAGAAAGTTCACGTTCCAATTAGCCAGCAGAGCTGCAGCAAAATCTACTGAAGTAACAGGAAGTGCCTCCTTCGTCCATTTTTATTCCTCCCCTATACGTTTATGTATTCTCTCCTTTCATCATTTAGCCGATGAAGTCATCATACACTCTTACATTTGAGTGATTGTGCATCCCTGGGTTTAATCTGCACAAATGGACAGGCACTCTCAGAGCTATAGAAGGTATATACTCTGTTTGTGAGCGTGAGTGTGTGTGTAATGCATTAAAGTGACAAACTGTTATAGCTTGCATAATTTCATCCCAGACCATGACGGCATAGATTACCGTGGCCTCGAGTAGAAATAAAAGGTCATCCAGTGCTGGACTTTGCATAACGAAATGCGCACGCGAGCGAGCGGACACCTTAAGTGGATGTGTTGATGCGTTTAGTTATGGACTCATCGCCTTCATTCACCGTGCGGCAGATAATCACTGCAGGCACGGCGAATACACACGCACGCACGCACACGTAAACACCCATACAAACACCTCATTAAACATTTCCTGTTATTACAGTTCAGTGCTTTAAAGCAACACACGCTCTGGTGTCCACATTTGGTCTCCTCTTGTACATTCTGGTCTCCTTTGGTACATTCTGGTCTCCTTTGGTACATTCTGGTCTCCTTTGGTACATTCTGGTATCCTTGTATCTAAAGGCCGAGCTGAACAGGCTCCAGGGCTCCACGTAGGAGCTAATATGCGTGTAGATGCAGTGACATTCACTGATCTTTGGTCCTTTATGTAATATGAACGGACACACCTGCAGCTACGGGAGCTGCTACATGTAACATTCTACATGGAGTGCGTTACATGGATGTGACGTACAACGTGTAGATTGTTACATGTAGCAGCACCCGTTGGTGCTGGCTAGTGGTGAAGATTACTTAAGAGAATTTACATCTTCTGGACTGATGACAAAAAATCTTTGACTTGGTGCGAAAAATCACCTTTTTTTGAACGTCGTTCCCCATTTTCAGTGTCCTTGGATTGATGCAGCTGCACAGTTCTCTGATTCCATTTGTGGCAGTGCGCTGCCGTTTCCTTGAAGTCCATAAGGGAGCCAGAATCCTCGAGGTCAGCATATTGTATGCACATCCAATATTTTAAAATGATACCAAAACAGCAGTGTGTGTTTACCTGTGTGTGTTTATTAGAGACGGTACATCCTCCGTGCATTACTCGGCTCTTACCAAACGAGCACCCGCGGCTAGAAGAGGACAGCAGGCGCGAATAGAAAGAAAGGCATCCAAGTGTGATGTTTTTCTGTCCTGCTTGCAGGAATATTTTCACAGTGCGGATGAGCAAGACTAGTCTTTGACAGAGTTTGTAGCCTCCAGCGCAGGACTGTGAAGTGTTTTTGTGCGCCGCAACAGACATCTCCGCTTTCAAAACCCATTTGCATACTGTTTGTGTTCTCGTACGGCTCGTTTGCATTTTATTTTGGGGATTATTTTCCCATTTGCATGAAAAGATAAAGAGAAATGGAATGAACTGTATCGAGTGTCCACTATCTATTGTGGATCCACATCTCCACACACACAAACACACACACACACACACATACATGCACACTACCTTGGTAAAAGCGAATTTTGACACACCTAATACCTCATAACTGCTGGAATAAATGCAGTTATTATATGATACGGTGTATCAGCGTCAGATTAGTCATGGTGGCGTAAACGTGAATAACTTGAACTTCTCGGCTCTTTAATGAAGTTGTTTGGCCTCTTACAATAACAGGAGAAGGGGTGTGAAGCAGATTAGACACAGAGAAACTGAAGACAAATGAGAATTAGTAAGAATTCTCATAGTTGACCTTCAAGGCGACTGTTATAACTGATTTTTGTCTGATATGATTGAAACAATATGACTGATTTATTAACTGATATGCTTTGGTTGCTCTGGTAATGACTTGTGTGTGTGCCTGTGTGTTTGTGGGGGTGGGGTGGATGGATGCGATGTGTCATGAAACGCCCAAACTGAGACACAGCTCAAGAAAATTGACTGGAATGAATCTTTGGTTCAGTCTAATTTTAACAAATGGAGCCCGTGAATAGTTTTGCCGCCTTTTGTCGGGTAATGAAGTCGCATTCTTTCATTGACAGGTTGATTTTAGTTTGTTGAAACAGTTGGGAGAGCAGAGACCGCTGGCAGACTCAGAGCAACTAATCGGCTTCTTCCGTCACTCCATCTTCTCCTCTCTCCTTCCTTCACGGCCTTGTCTCGTTTCCAACGCAGCTGACAGAGGAGCCGGCAGTCGCTCGTAACTCTTGACTGATAATTTGCAGTTTATTCACAGTCAGGCGAGGCAGCAGGCACACATGGAGAGTCGGAGCAATGACACGTGAGGCCGCACGTCTTCACGCGCGGACAAAAAACAACGGCAATTTGGCTTTAGGTCTTTCCGGTGAATAAGTAAGCTTCGACTAAGTTCCCTTTTATGTACTTTGCTCCCATTAATTGTGACTTAGCCTGAAACAGAATATGTGCCTAAATTTCCATAATGCCATTTCTGCATTCTCACTGTGTGTGTGTGTGTGTGTGTGTGCTGGTTTGGTATGTGCGAATGTTTCTGTCTGTATGTGTGAGTGCACGAGTGAGTGAAAATGAGAGAGAAAGCACTGGAACTGCTTCCCTTTGTGTGACCTCTTGTGTTCTACCAAAGCACTTTTCTCTGTAGGGGACTAGGTTGTGTAGCAGGTAATAAATCACTGCCGCTGCATTTTCTCTCTCTCACTCCTTCAATCACACACACACACACACACACACACACAGCAAAGAAAGAACCTTGAATGTTCCCTTTAGTGGGTGTATTAATTTCTGTCAGTTAGATTAGAGCGTGTGTGAACACCGTTGTGTGTCATTTTGCAGATTTTGCTCTCAGTCATGTTTGTGTCTGACTTCATGGTACTAGGTGGGTGACAGAGCACTCTCCTGTCCAGTTTTGTACCAAATTGCACTGAATCACCATACAGTATGTGTAGATGTGCCGGTTGTTGGGGTCATTTCCATCATGTCTGCTTGGAGGAGAGCGGCTGCCGTACCACAGTGCTGCGGTTGAATGCGGTTATTTGTGGCTGATGGCGCTCACACAGCGGGCCTGCTGCACAGAGGTGATAATAATTCCTCAAAATTGGCTCTTTTGTCATTGAACCCGCATCTTCCATCAGTCTTACACAACAAGGGAGGTGTGTGGAGCTGGTGACGCAAACACAGTCGCCCCCGTTGGATGCTCCGTCAATGGCTCAAATTCCTCTGTTGAAGGCAGAGATTTTGAAGATTGGCCCACAGGGAATAGGAAATTTGACAAGTAGGTACCTCCCACTTGTTATAATAATAGCAATAATAATAACAATAATCAGCGTTTGCTCATTGCTACAATTTGAAATACTGCAACTCGGAAATCTGTGCAGTCCTGAATCTGAGCTCATGACTTTATCCGTCCCATCACACAAACCTCCGCACAGAAACAGCGTTGTACTCAATCACCAACCCACACTGATTTCCTCAAATAGAACTTTAATTCATGTATTGAATGTCTAATCCTTCTGAGCTGATCTGGCAATCCTCCCCTTCCCACTCTGTTGGCTCTGGGCTGGAACGTCTGCTTCTGCAGATGTGTTCTATCAAATAACATCTCTAGTGTAGGAGGTGTCACGCAGCCAATGGTCTCCGATGCCCTCGTCAGCTGGCAGCGGTTTGCCACAAGCCGCATGCATGCTGCACAATTGGCCGATCAATAAGGTGCAGCTTACTGATTAGAAATAAAAGTTTTGTGCTTTTCATTAAACTTTGAGATCATTTAGTAATAATCTGCGCAACGATTTGTGTGTTCTCCTCCCTATCAACAAATGACTGGGATGAAATTTCATGGCATGAATAGTAATTTTGCTTTCCTCTAACTTTATCCCTTATTTATTCTCTCTGTGCCTTCGGTCGTCCCTGGGGCTCATCACACTGTCTGATCTCCTACCTCTCTGTAGCACGAAATAAATGAAATGTTGACACTGTAGCATTCTGTTGGTAGCGGTACACTCATTGCCTCCAACCCCCCCCGCCCCCATTCGCCCATTAATAGTCCTATGGTTTCATTTTTACCTAATGCTTCATCCCAAGCAGCATTTATGAAATGAATTCAGTGAAATACAAAATGCCTCTCGAGTAGTCGTGAAAAGGTGATTAAAATGAGAATGAGAGAGCAGATGGATTCATTTCTCCACTGCTTGTCTGTATGAGAGTCCAGAGGACAGAGATCCAGGTGATTTGGTTTAGGATCTGGTCAGATGATGTTACGTTGGCTCAGATATTATTTCTGGCCAGCCATCTTAAGTATGACTGTAATTGTGAAGCAGCTGGTTCAGTGATAATAGGAGGCCATTCTGCAGAGAAATAACATCTAGAAATCTCACACATGCATTTTTTTGTCCGTCGGAAGTTGGGCCATGGTATGTGAATATCAATTAGCAGAATATTCTAATGTGAGCATCCTGCTGTTCCTGTTCTGCTCTGGTTCGGAGGGACTTTGCCTTTACTGCTCTCTTCTTTCTGTTTCTCTCAGCCGCATATCAATTCTGCATCTCTCCAGGACTCTGTCTCATTGCCCCTCATCTCCCATTTTTTAGTGCTTTAAATGAGGCGTACCTGATGATGCTCGGCAGAGTGCTCTGCACCGCGCTCACCTTGCTCAACGATGATTTCCCACTTGAGCGAGTCGTGCTGTTTGATCTCGTGTTTAAAATCATCTGATGCTATTACATCTACACCTTTTGGGCTTCAGAGACCGGCAGGGTGAAGCTGGTGAGTTCTCTGTATTGTAACCCCCTTTGGTCAAGACCGCAATCTGGAAAGTTCTCTGCATCGGTCATTTTTCTAGGCAATTATTTTAATTGATCAATAAATCATTCAGATGATCTCAAAGTAGCATATGAAATAAACCATGACCTTAGAATTTAATTTCTGATTAATTAAACACTTATTATTGCACTCAATCAGTGGTAAATATATATATATATATATATCGATAAAAAACTTCAGGTAACCATAGAAACGACTAATCTCACTGGTGAGATGACAGCAAACCATTGATTAAGCGATTAACGATAATCAAGTTAATACTAAAGAGTCTGAAATCATGAGAATTTAAAACCCAGATCAAATAGAAAACCTAGAATCATTATGGACATAATAATAATAATAATATAAAATAAACCAGTCAAGATGAGAGCGTTTTTTTAACCTTGAACTGGAGTTTGAATGCGACGCCTCACCAGTTTCCGTTGCTCCCAGTGGGGTTAAGGAATACAAAACATGCTCTTCTTTTCTACTGTGACTATTAAAGTGGAAATATGTGTTTTGTGATTAGGACACAATTTCTCATATATTCTATGGTAAGTAACCATGGTAACAGCAGAGCAATAGAACATTAAGAAAGTTATATTTGTATATATATATACATATCCAGATGCCAAAGATTTTTCATAATTATTTGTTAGGTCAAATAAATATCGAGATTATTTATTCCACAAAAAACATCTCAGTAACTCTTATAGGAGGAAAACTGCAGTATTACATATTTTTCATCTTAACCGTGCTTTATGTAAATTTCTGCTATAAACAGATACTCAATGACACATTTTGTAATAACACAATAAACATGGTTATTATAATGTTTAAAGACAATACACTGTATTAACTATGACTCCTCAAAGATTGGGATGTTGAATTATTCTCTCTCTCTCTCTTGCTCGCTCTTGCTCTCTCTCCCTCTCTCTCCTCTTTTGGACTATTTGTTCAGCCCAGCAACAGAGGAACTTGGCCGATGCTGCCTGACTCAAATGGGATCAAAGCTGCCGTTTGTATTGGGGCTGCCAATGGGAGGGATATCAAAGCAGCAAGCACACACACACACACACACACACACACACAGACGCCTGCTGGTAAACCCGCACACACACCAAACACGCTAGCGGCACTGTGTGCAATGCTCACACAACAGCGAGCAAGTGCACGTGCACCGGCAGACACACACACATAAACCCAGATGCTTTATTTATAAGTGATTTTCTGCATACACGTGCAGCGTGTGTCTCAAATGAACAAACCAAAAGCCTGACAGTCAAACACACCCTAACCCACTGACTCACTGAGTGGTTTACTGACTGACTTACTGGCTGCTGAAGTGCTGTGGATGCTCCTTATCAACGCAGTATTCATTTGTGTGTCTTGTTGACGTGCGAGAGCTGATGTTGAGGTTCTAGACTGACTGCCTGGCTGGCTGTAGATTCATGCATTTTGAATGAAGATCTCACAACATATCTACCTTCCCTGACTCTCTCTCTCTCTTTTTTCAGGGTGTCTTCCTCTTTTAATTATTTTTACGTGTATCTTTGTTTCCCATGACCGCCGAGCTTCATGATGGAGATCAGCACACTCCGTTTCTGTTTACCTTAACATTATCTGAGCCTTATGTGCATGAATGCCTGCAGACGTTTACACTGTACTGCTGCACCAGCTCACAGAAACACACACACGCTCAACCGGGCACACACACAGAACAAATATTCATACACAAATGCAGGAGGCAAACACGAAAAACACACAGAAAGGAATGTGAGAAGCAAGATACGAGGCAATGTTAGCTCAGAACATCTTGTCATGCCTGATAATCCTTCGCTACACACACACACACACACACACACACACATACACACAGGCAATTTCTAGAGTTTCATTCTGGTATGTCACAAAGGAGACAGTGGTATTTGGGCCAGCAGCATCATTTACAAGTCAAATGCAGTTCAGTTTGTCCACATTTATTCATGTCCCTCGTGTCTCTCGGGGTCACTCAGAGGACACCAGCTTCATTTAGTCTCACGATTATCATGCATTCAACCAATGTCTTCCAGTAAAAAATGAAATAACGAGGATGCTAAGTACATTCACTCTAGTCGTGTACTTCTATTTACACTTTGTACTCGTAGTTTTACTGGCTTGACATGTTGGCTGGTATGTTTTCATGATTTGTGGTTTAGAATTTGCAGAGCTCGTATTAACTGGGACAACTGGGACCTGTTTGCGTACAGTAGGGGGCAGTCAGCTGACAATAAGCTGGCTGACCTCCTGCTAATAAACGTGAGTGTATTATATTGTTTTTAAAAAAGCCTACATATGCAAAAGAAGCTCAAAGTATTGTACCCGAAGACTTTCCTACTTTCCTACTTGTCTTTCGTACGGTCAGCATCTTCAAGCGTTTTCAATTTTGTAACATCTGCACCTATGTCCATGGTGATGACAGCTGGCGTAGTAATTCCAAAGCCGTTCCTTCTATCCAGAGCAGCTCGCGCCTTCGCCCACTGCAAGCAGTAAAATGTCCACTCATACTGCTGTCCAACATAAATGTGGGAAAAATGGATGTCAATGGATAAAAACAAATGGCAGTGGCAAGGAGTGGACTGTAGTAAATGAATGCATGGCTTAAATGCAACCATTAACCAACTAGAATTTAGCGCTCAGAGACGTAAAAAGTGTTTTTTTTAAACTA
>OMNV01006557.1:10416-55657 GCA_900303265.1 Brotula barbata
TATATACAGTATATATAAAAACCTGATTTAATTTATTTTAAACCTGTGATGGTCAAATTATTTCTATACATTACCATGTTTCAGACTGCTTGCCAGTATGATAATGGATATATATATATATATATAATAACTGAAGGGAAGACTATTTTGCAAGAATATGGAGAATTTTCCTCTATGATTTGCCCTTTATGACTCCTCGGTGGTCATATTTTACCCTTTTCCTGTGTCTCTGGCTTCTACGAACTGGACTCTGTTCCGCATTGGAGCTCTGATAGAAGGTGTTTGGTCCAGTCTTTAGTACTGAGGGAGTCTGCACAGGTAGGAGAGAGGGTCCAGTCTCTTGTTGGCCCATTCCCTGTCTGGAAACCTGCTTGCGCACCAAATTTGGGTTTTTCCTCCCATCACTGAATCCGTCTGTGGCCCTTCTGAGCAGCTCATCCATATCGAGGTTGAGGTCCGCCATGTTTTGATCATAATCAGGGAGGTCCTCTGGCTTCAGCTGAAAGCAGGAGTCCAGGATGTCTTGAAGCTCCTCAATTGACAACTCCTCTGTATCTACACTTTGACCCATCTCCTCTAAACTGTCTCCACTGTCCGTCTGTCCGTCCATGTTCTGTTGCACCCGGTCGATACGCATGAAAAATTGCAAGGTAGATAAATCATCCCGAATTCAAAGAATCCGGTCAAAATCGTCATCATTATGTTGACGCAATTTTACCCACTGGAACAATTAAGAACAAATTGTCCTGACCTTTTCCAAGATTGAATGCCGTCTAAACTTAACAGTGGTGTCTGCATTTGACTTAAATTATTGAAAAGCGCAGCAGAGAAGTTGTGTGATTGCTTCGCTGCGCGCACGAACACGGAGGCGCACGCACAGATTTACCTGTTTAGACATTATTAGAAGAGGAGGCGTAAATGAAGAGATACAGGGTTGACAGTTGAGTCAGCCCATCAAAAAGCTTATCAGAAACGACAGTTTTGCCTATTTTCTCTGACAGACCTCTACACCTACAGAAATAAGCGCAGATACTAAACATTAGACATTATCCCGTGATTAGAAGAAGCTGCACATAACGCACGGATTCTCCTCGTCACTGCTTTATTCAAACACAATAATATCACGCTGTAGCACCCATGAGGAGAGCCGGGCAGCAAAAAATGTTAATTCTTGCGGCACAAATAACTTCAGGTGCTTCTTAATTCATTTAATTCCTTCAGAGGCGCGTTTACGCGGATACCAACGATGCGTAAAGATGCCCTGCAGGTAAAGTTTTTGCTCCTCGGAGAAATTACAATAATTAACTGTATGATTTATTATTGATCACTGACACATTGTGCCGTTGAAATCCTGTGGTGATCGCTGCTCCCATTATGTGTCCATGGCTGCGTCTCCACACCCTTAGAGCGCGGAGGATATGCGCACAGACACGGGGCAAGGACATCATCATTATTATATGTTATATCCCTGTCTCCGTCATTTTAGTATGGATTCTGCAACATGTCAACAAATGAAGATGGGGGTCCTTAACATTATCTTGACTCATTTTATGGTTTCTTTGATGCACGAGTATCTCAGCATACCTCATATATCCAACGCAAAGCGCAGGAGAGAGCTGATATTAAATTACAAGCTGTTTCGCTCCTAAAATATTCATGTAAGCACATTATTTGGAAATACTGATGTACGGGCAGATGTTTGGGGAGGCAGCGAGACAAGCAGGCAGTATCATGGTTGGTGTCTGTGAATAACTGGCTGGCAGCTGCATCCAGGATGAGGACAGCCTGAGGTTTGTTTGGAAAGAAAACAATTTGGTGTCCTCTTAATCAGAGGGAGTACAGTGCAGTGGGCAGTTTTATTGCCCTTTTTTTTGGTTTGCTATTTCCCCCAGTGAAATGCGCTCAAGAAGCCGGCGAGAAAATGTGGCCTTGGGTTACAGCCACACAGGAAACATCTTGATAGGAGGGTGCATGTCTATACACACACTCACGCAGGCACAAATTGCAAACTCAACTCAGCGGAGGGATTTATTAAAATGCTTTCATGGAGCGTAAAATGCAGAGGTCTTCTTCTGCCAAGGCTTTTCATATTGTTTATGAAATGGACCAGTAAATTAAAGCTGGACACGCTGCTGTTTGTGATCAGGCTGCAGATTTTCAATTCGATGCAGAGACAAAGCGCTGTGGCGTTCAAGTCTCTGATGGGCAACATTCTAAACATAGAATATCAACAATACACAATATAATCCGATTGTTTTGTTGCTCCATGTTGTCTGGTGTGTTGTCCTTTAAAGCTTTACGTGATAAAAGTGACTCTGCCAGCCTAATGCTCATTACTGCAGATAGGCACTTGTCATTCTGCTCAGGCAATAAGCACTTAAATGTCTCTTGTGCTCTTGGGAAGTAAGTCGTACTTCGCCATTTCCATTCTAATCAGCCTCCCTATACGTCCTCCTATAGCCAGAGTGCAGGTATATATAATCAAGTCTCCAACAATATCTAACTTTTATCTCTTATTAATCCATCCGTGGCAATTTAAAGAGCTGTGCGTGACACAAAGAGAACCTTCAAAACTTGCAGCTGCTCTGCAACCTATGTGGAAATATTTGCAATTCTTTCTTCTGCCGTCTGGCAAAAAAAGACTCTTTTAAGTGCTTTCCAGGCTTATCTTGTGCCCTCAGAGGAGACACACACACACACACGGAGAGGGAGAGATCGAAGTGAAGATGGCCTGGCTGCTCCCTCCACTTTTCCTCTGAAGATCGATTCTCATGGATTATATACATACACTGGAGATGTGCAGTGAAAAAGACTTCTAAATATAGCTTCCAGTCAACAAGCGTCCCAATGTGTCTGTACTCCATTCTGCCAGTCATCACAAAAGATTTGGCCTTCATGTGTGTCACTCTAAGAGCGTCCGTCATTATCCCCATCGCTCGCCCTATTTCCCCTCTCCTCCTCTGCCCTCGGTTCCCAGCTGACGGAGTGTATGAACACAGCAGTCCCGTCCTCTCTAGCTCGTTCCTTCTAAGATTGACACATTGGTACATTGGCTTCTGGCAGCTTCCGTGTGTGATTCCCCATGATCCCCTTTGTCCATTTCTGAAGCTGACTTGATATCTTTGGTCTAAATCTGGATAATAGCCTTTGTCACATGTCCCCTCTGTTTCTCACTCCTCTGTATATGCTTTCATTTTCCCTTGACAGTTTAGCCATAAATCTGACACTATCACCCAGCTCAGTTTGCAGTAAAAGAGGATGCGGGGGGGTGATCTCTTGCAGAAGAGCACTGAAGCAGAATACATTGTACTTGATAAATATACTGTTCTTACTGCTTGCGAGTTTGATACTGAGATCCTCTGATAACCAATACCTCAGTCATCGAGGTACGACTTCTGCCCTGCATGATGCAGTAGAAAAGCCTTGTTGTCTAACTGGACGATGTTGGGAAAGAAATTGCATTGCAATATTTTAAACTTTTTCCATTAATAATCACAATAGTTGGAATATCTGCTATTTTGTGTTCTATCCTGTCTTCAGGGCATTTTATTACCACTATGGGTCACCTGTATGGTTGGAGATGTGCATGTAGCAGTCTGTAAACAATGAATTCTCCTTCTGGGACATAAAGGGGGAGTAAGTTGTGTCTTTCTTGCTAAGATGCCAGTTTGAAACAAGTGCAATAGCATGCATGTAAGAAAGCAGTGGCGGAATTAGGACACTGAATAGCACAGTCCTTTGCAACGTGACAGTTACCTGTTGAAAAAATGTGATGTTGACGCTGACATTGCACATCACGTAGGCCTATTTCTGCTATTTCTATGCGTTCTATTTCATAAACTCAAGGCTCCCCAACCTGACTGTGACCTAAAAATATTTGGAATTAACTGTCTCTAAGGGATTGTTGTTCACGCACAGGGCTTTGAATCGTGCGGACTCTTGGTATTTTTCAATCTTCATCGTTATTATTCCAATCAAAGTTGGTATGTGCTGCAGGTTTATCATCCAAACAGAGTGAACAAATATAAGGTCTTGGACTGATGCTGAGCTTTTCCA
Organism: Brotula barbata; assembly: GCA_900303265.1. Classification (NCBI taxonomy): domain Eukaryota; kingdom Metazoa; phylum Chordata; class Actinopteri; order Ophidiiformes; family Ophidiidae; genus Brotula; species Brotula barbata. The sequence goes on from OMNV01006557.1 coordinate 14,473, forward strand.
ATTTTCTCCTCGTAGTTTTTTCCCATGGTGCTCTGGCTGTGCAGGACCTGCCAGTACACAGATTCATAGTATGAAACCAAGAACAACACATAAAGTCAGAAAGTTCAGATTCAGTGGCAAATGATGTCAGGTAGATTCATCTGCAATTCAAGCGCATCCAATTTCATTATTCTGTGTGAACAAATCTCAGATCAGGAAGCTCTTTCCAATGAAAATTGATCTCTTTAAGGACAATTCATGGAAATGACCGAACAGCATTTTTAACTAAATGTACAGAGATCATGTTCAAAGCCTCTTAGAGGTAAAGTGATCATATATTGACTTACAGTGCTTTGAAATGCACATTTAATACCCAGATGGTGAAAACATGACCCCTTGCTGTGTTAGGATGCATTAATAGTATTGACTCGTGTCAGATATTGGATTATAAACAGTTTTAAATTGCATATTTACATTAAAGGGTTTTATTTAACATTAAATTCTTCTCTTTTGACATTATGGATCATCCACTAAAAACTGAATTGGAGTTATCTGGAAGTTATATATATTTAAAACCTATTTTGGAGTCGAGGTGTAATCGGGATATCCAGTGAGTGACGGATATGTGTAGTTTATAATCATTAATGGCAAAGTCTGCGCGCAGGATGTCCTAATGTAACTCATCCCCGTTCTTCCATTCTCAGCCGTGGGCTCCCCCAGCTGCTGACAGGTTCATCTATAACGCCAGGATGGAGAAGATCTGAAGAGGGAGTCGGATGATAAAGGAGGCAACAAATTATGAAAGGAGAAGGGAAAAGATGACAGCTTGAGGTTATGAGAGCGGGATTGGTATTAAGTTGAGAAGTGGTGGAAGAGATGGCAGAGAAAATTGCCTGACCTCTGCCTAGAGCCACAATGGTCCTAAATTTAGACTTTTTAAAGTCACAGGAAAGGAGCTGAATGAAGCGGCGCTGGCTGCCGGGGATAAATGCAGCAGTAGGCTGGAAACCATAATCAAACTTCAGCACATTAAGCTGCTGTTGAAATGCTATCAAACGTGATGCCACATTCAAATGTGTCTGCGCTCGCTGGGATCCGAGGTGGATCCATATCGTCACCCTGTGCTCCAGCTGGGGGAGCCTGCACACTGCCGGGTTAACTCGTGTTGGCAAATGTAACCACAGATGGATTCCTCTTTGAAATTATGTGCAATAGACTCATTTTTTGCCTGTGTGAACTCATCAATGTCAGTTTTGTTTACCTACATAAAGGAGCTGAGGTGTGTGTTACCCTTAGGTACAATGAGAACGACAGAAAGAAGACAGATAAGATAATTGAAGGTAGAGCGAGAGAGAGAATAGATACAACGTGCGCTTAGAACCACCTCATTATGCAGGACAAGCTTTTTATCGTTGCCTGCCTATATGAATGGCAACCGCAAAGGCTCAGTCAGGTGATCAATATTCCAACAAAGGGTGTATACAGGAGCGCTGCTGGGTGAGAGCTACAAACCCTGACAGCGCTTTAAATCATCGTGACAGTTTAGTCAGGCTGTGCCCGGGTTTGCTGAACGGCTAATAGGCTTGTTCACTGTTGACCCACGACCTTGTCCTTTGTCTTAATGCCTGGTCAACAATGAATATTGTTGAAGCTTAACACTGTGGGATTACAGCGCAGACCGCACCGCTCAGAATCTTTGCACTGAAAAATGCATTATCGCACAAAATATACTCTCAGCTCACGCATAAATCGATGTGCCCGGTCATTAAAGTCATATCAGTGAGCGTCTGCATACAGAAAGCGTTCACTCTCAGTCCTTTTTATCATTATAGATCTTCCCGCTCTTTGTTGTCTTTTGTCTCCCTCGCCTACAGCCTCGGTTTCTCCCGTACAAATCTGCACTGCGTAGAAAATACAAAACAAGGTAAGACGCAGTGGCCATTAATTCTTAATCTCCAAATCCTCGTAACAGAGCTGAATCAATATTTCCATTTTGACTCGGTGTGCCGTGTGCTCCGTTGGCTTTTGAGCAGACTCTCCAAGATGAAATACATGTGGGTAACGGTTCACATATTTGTTGGTGTTGTGGCGGTAAGAATCCAATCGGGGCTCCTCCGCACACTGCAACAGTCTTTGCCCTGGAGCCGAAGCTCTGGCCTCGTAGTTTGAGTCAAATGGAATCCAAACAGGCTGCTGTGTGCAGTGCAGGGGGGATTCTACCATTGTAGGATTTCCCGAACACTTCCCACTGGCTCGCAGTCAGTCAGCAATATTGTACTGTAAACACAATACAAGTGCTAACGCTACTCCTCGACAACCTTCAGCTTCACCTCCTCTGCCTGGAAGGCTTGAGAAGATAACCAAGTGTATTTGATGTTCCCCTATTGTCAACCCCCTCCCCCGTGTGCTCTACCATCACTCCAACAGCCTCATCAGACGCCGAACTAATTCATTAGAAGGCTCTGAAACTCAATTATGGTAATGTTTCCGTTTGCCCGGAGAAGTGGAACCTCAGCATGGCTACACTCTCCGTTTCTTGAACTCCTATGTGTTCTGCATGTTTTATTTAGAGCTCGTTTAGACGTGCCAATCGGGCGCTGCAGTCAGAAGGAACGCGGTGGCGTTCGTTCCTCAGCTTCCAGGCAGAGCTGATGGAGGGAGGAAGGGAGGACTTTGAGTCAGGAGAGCATTCACAGGAATCCCTCTTCCATATTCATGCTGCAGCAGAGCATGAGGGAATCTCCAAGCCTCATTATGAAACATGCACGTGCAGAAGCCTGCCAAGCAGCACAGCTCCTGCTTTGAAAGTCTCTGCTCATCCACTCGGCTCTTCACTTCTTCTTCTTCCCTTTTTAGATCAGCTCACACTAGGGAGGCTATGTCACACTTCATTCATCAACACGCTTCTTGCTGCTGTCCTAAATCCCTCTTCTCTGAGAGGGAAAGCTCAGCTAATTTCAACAAGGTTGAATCACTGACATAAGGGAACACGCTCGGCCTTTTTGGCTACTCGGTTCTGTGTGAATATGGTTGACGGGCTGGGGGGACAAGATGATCAGTCCTCCTCATTTCAGAGTCCAGCGGGAGCCGGTTGTGTTCTAGTCGGTGTGATGGGAGCTCGACTCGTCCGTGCGGCCGTAGAGGGAGATTTAAAAGAAACAGACCAGTACCAGTAGACAGACTAGACTGACCTGTGGCATGGATTAAACATCTGAGGCCCACTGAGCGGTCCGGCTGACAGAGGATGATAAATATACAATGCAAAAAGAAGGGGAGGGTGTGTGTGCGTGCGTGCGTGTGTGTGAGAGGTCCGTGCACCCTCAGGGGTATTCAGGATTCCTTTATTAGCACAGCTATTTTCACCCTCTCCTGCAAAAGCCGTGTTTTTATTTAACGTACCATCAACATACACACACCGAAACATTTTCATTCATTGCTTTACTCCCTGAGTCTCACAGCCACTAATGGAGTCATGAGGACGAGTGAGGAAAGTGGCTGTGCAGTAGAGTGTGTAAGAGATCTGTAATTTAGCCCAGGCACGATGACGTTTTGAGTGTGCAGGTGTGTGCGTGTTACGGCGCATATATTTTATATGATCGCGTAGACTCAGCGAAATGTGTGAAATTTGTCTGACAGAGGCGTGAAAAAGCAAAAAAGAGAGCAGAATGGAACTGAAAGATAGTAGAGTTTTATAGAAAATGACACGGGTGTAATGAGAGCTCATTTCTGTGAGAGACAGAAGGAGAGGTGGACCCAAAGAGGAAATGAATCATTTTGTCCAGATCATTTGTTATCAGCAGTTTTGACAGTAAACATGTTGTTTTTTTGTTTGTTTTTTTGTTTTTTCGTTTTTGTTAGTGTTGTAATTTAATACACTCATTTTCAACTTTTGAACCTGGAGTAACCTTTGTCCTTCCTTGTTTCCTTTCTGTAGAATTTTAAGGACCCAGTCCCTGGAATGGTATTACAACAACGTGAAGAGTCGCTTCAAGAGGTTTGGCAGTGCCAAGGTTTTGAAGACTCTTTATAGAAAACACATTTTAGAGAGAGGAGCCCTCTCTGATCTCCCAGGTAACTTCCAGCATCATGTTCCGACTCAGTGACGATTCTATATCCTCTTCATTTTCTTGTCTTGTTATCTGTCTCCTCTGTGTTATCTCTCATTGCAGACTAACATTTAATGCCTGTGTTGTGATGTAATTAATTGAATTTCAGTGGTTTGGCCTAAATTGTATTTTCATAAAAGCTATTGTTAATTAATAGGCTGCCAAATGCTGTAATTTAGAAACCTTTTAACCGACTTTAAGTCTAAACACAGACCAGCTCACTTGATTGCTCATTAGTTGGCTTTGCTTGTCACTTTTTCACACATTTTGTTCTCCCTCCGTGTCTCACTTAATTGCTTTTCCGTGGCATGTGGGAAGATTTTGCACACACAGATACACACAGAGACACACTCCTCTGGATAGAGGGTTCAGGTTGTGTGTGTCCATTATGTGGATCTTTGTGGATCAGCTGTTTTGCTGTCCTTTGCTCTTGGTGTTTATTGGTTTTCTTGCATCCCTGCTTCATTGATTTGATGGTATTGATGATAATAGTGGCATGGATGTGTTCAGGCACAGTTGCAGTTTGTGCTTGGTAAGGGGTCTAGCGACAAAATTTATATACAATGTTGGTACCAGGAGCTGTTTTATGTCCTTATAAGCATTAGTAAAATGCGTGGCTGTGTTGTGTCTTTGGCCCCAGTTAATCCCTGCAGCAGCACGGCTACTTTTGGGTCCTCGGTGAGTTGCTGCTGCACAGCATCAGGGCAGCTTTAATCCAGCCCCCGTCCGTTCGTCCACGTTATTTTGACTGGGCTGTAATGTGATCGGCCTGCCTCTGTGGCTGACTACAGGGCATTATTTCAAGCCCCGGTGCTCGGGATTAAGTGGATGAGGAGAGCTCAGAGGGAATAAATCAGGTCACAATTTATAGCGTCCAATTTATTGTGCGGCTTGCCAATGTCAACAAACGAATACCACAAAAGCAACAATTAAATTTCAGGCTGACAGCAATAAAAATCAGCCTGACAAACGGCACGGTAACCTGAACAATCAGAGGTTTAGCTTCTATTGGGTTTGCAGCGATCTGAAAGTTCAGTGTCGGCGTATTGATGTTATGAATCAGTGACTGTATACGTTTCTGTCCCTTGTTGTTTCTGTTGCCCGGATAAAATAATATGATGCTGCCAAACCGTTTCTCAGATTTCTCCTCTCCTCCATCATCCAGGGAGGAGGAAGGATTATGTGACTCAGCTGCAGGTGGCTGAGCTCACATGAGCCCAACAGATTATAGTGCTTCCAATTTGCAAACACTCTGGCTGGGTTTCCGTATAATTATTGACATGTGTGTGTGTGTGTGTGTGCCTGCGTGCGTGCGTGCATGTAACTGTACGTTTGTATGATGATTCCGTGTGTGTGTGTGTGTCAATATTAATGCCTCAGTCCAATATTATTGGACAGGAGAACCGCAGATTTATGGACTGACAAAGATCTGTCTCTGATTGATGCTATCAATTTCCTCCACTGTGTGTGTATGTGTGTGCTTTTGTGTTTACATGAGAATATCCGCTTAGCTTCCTTCACCCAGCTCCTTTTATGTTATGCGGTATATCAGATTGAACTGACAGGCGCTGTGAAAATGTCAAGAATAAGACCCGTCTGTCAAACACTGAGACGGAGCTTTAATTTATTCGAATGTACCCCATTTAAAACTCTTTATTTGAATCCATTTTGTGTCGATAATGGGACATTTCAAGCGCCTTGACAGCTGTATTTGGGTAAGACATTATCATTATGTGTATAAGCACGTCTCTTACTTGTTGTCGAGTCGAAGATAATGAGATTTTGGCCTCGGCAAATGAATCGCTAATAGATTAAAAGGAATTCAATTACAGAACTAGTGTTGCTCTTTCAAAAAATGATGTTGCACCATCTTCGTCTGATCTGAACCTAGAGTGAGAAAAATACAGAGTAAGTGTTTCATGTAGCCAGGAATCGCTGCCATGTGTAGGACTGGAGTTTAATCTCCACACACATATAAAATAGACTCCAGCCATATGTGACATATGTGCCGCTTTTTATATATCCTAGTGGAAAACGTTGAATTTATTATCACCAAGAGCAAAATAAATGTGGTATCAATTTTGTGAAATTGCCGCTGACATGCCAACCAATGAGAGAAATGTCGCTATTTTACATCAATCACGTCCCTGGGGAGGATGAATGACCTTCAGACCAGCTGGAGGAGAGGAGGATCGGGATGATTTGTACTTTCATGTTCTTCATCTTCAGTCGGAGAGACAAATGTTTCTGAGTGACCTACGCTCCAAATACCAGTCTGATCTGTGTGTTCTGTATGTGTGTGTAGTGCATAAGAAAGAGGGCCAGATGCAGCGTGTGCTTGTTCGGATTCTTTTTTTCTCCTTACTTTAAACATAGATGGTGTTTGTTTTCTAATGTTATGTTGATTTATGATGAATATACTGTGTAACTAAAAGAATTTTCATTATGCCATCTTACAGTGAGAAGAAATCAGTTTAAAAATTCCTGGATCTGCGACATTGAAGTTGTACGTCTTTCTAACTGTAGTATAGTGCAATTTTACACGTCAGCTTCTCATTTCTGCTGTATTTATACTGTATAGGATCATACAAATTTCCATGAAATGTAATGAGATGAGTCTGCTCTGACACATCAGAAGCAGGGATGGTGATTTTATTTTATTTTCTACACGTAAATCTCATTTCAAAAGGGGGATTAACGTTGTCCCACTTTTCTCCTGCCTCTTATGTTCTCTGTCACATCCCTCTTAGTGTCCCCGCAGGAGGATCCTCGTCTCTCCAGCATGACACAAGAAACTTAGACGAGAAAAATCTGAACGTATTATCACCTTCAAACACGATTTTCACCACAACAAAATACTGAGGAAGAGGAGAATTAGATTGAAAGCGGCGCTGTGTGATGAAGGCTTCTGTGGCTGCTGTTTCAGTGTCACAATGAAGGATGAGCGAGAGTCCTTGTGTGTTTGTTTTTCTGGGACATTTGCATATTCAGAGGCATCACCCAAGCAAATGAATGTTAATTAAATACACATAAGTACATAAACTCACCCACGCAGACGTTAAACAAACATTAGATACACCTTTATCACCCATGCCTGGCATGATTGTGAAAAAGAGCCAGAGAGCAGTCCTAACTTCCAGTGTAGCCATGTGTGTGTGTGTGTGTGGATGCCGGAGCTCTGTGTGTTTCTCTGTGGGGGTGGATGACTCACTTCTTTAAAGAGTGCCTGGAAGTGCTCGATCAGACTGCCAGTCAGTAAAAATGTCACAAGCTCCCGACAGTTAAATTAGATATTCTCAAACTTTTTGCATCCCCTCGAAAAGAAAGTCCACTCTCTGTGATTTTGGGTGTACCACAGAGATCTATCCTCGGCCCTCTTCCTTTTCAGCCTGTATAGAAATGATCCAAGTCCAAATGTATGCAGATGATACAGTAATTTACAATTGTAATACAACAAATTATTATAAATTAGATAATAAAATCAATAACATCTTACATTCGTCCACGTTGTATGCGATAATGTCTGACGTGGGCTGTTGGGCTATGAAATCATAATAATTAGTATAATCAGGACTATATTCACATGATTTCGAAAGCTAAAACTTTGGAGCTCTCTCTCCTTTTGTCTCTTGACATTTTGTGCACCGTGCCAGGAAAGCAGTTGCAAATTATTCAGACAATGAAATCTGTCTGCGTTTACTTTTTCTCCATCTGCGGTGCCATTTTTTTTTTTACAGCTGCTAGGAGCACCGAAGCTGAAAGTATGTGACATATGTAAACTGACGGCATTGTTTCAGAAAAAAGAAAATGTGCACTGAGTGGAAAAGCTTTTTGACACTAAGCTACAGTCAGTTAGATGTGACTAATCCAGTGAGTCACTGACAGTGTGAAGAGTGATATTCACTGTCTTGCCCGGTTGGAATAAAACAAAACCAGACCCCAAGACTGTCGGTGCGCAAAACAAAACTTTCAAACGTCTCGACAGACGAACCGAGTGTTTCAAACAGCAGCTCTCGCGACGTGCTGGCATTTGCCTGATAGTTTGTGTTTTCTGTATTGATCGAGTCGGAGGCATTTCAGTTGGGAAATTATTATTGTTTACGCCATAGAAAGTTTAATTTGGAGGCTCGTATTGATTATCCGGGCAGACACGATCGCAAATAAGACAAACGTCACCTGGCTGTGCAGAAATAGGTATGACAATAATTATGTTTTGAAATGCGTCCAGTGGTGTTCTCTCTTTTGTGTGTGTGTGTGTGTGTGTGTGTGTGTTGCCAGATGCTATATTGTATTGAAAAGAACCCTTCCTCCCTCTCTTGTTACTCTCACTTCAGGAACTTTGGCTCTACATGGAGCTTTACTCATCATTTTCAGTAAATCTACTCTTTACTATCTACTGATCTTGTCTGTCACATAATCTCTTCATTATTTGGGTGAATTTTGCCTTTAAATTTCGTGGCATTAATCGTGTGATAGACTTGGTGATCAGAAAGACAAAACGTCCCACTCAAGCACATAGACAAAGGTTTACATTCACATAGAAACCCACACCTGCACACTAACTCAGAGACACCGCCGCCGCTGTCTGTCCTGTTACCATAGTGATATTGAGCGATTTTCTTCCTCCACTCCTCAGAGTGGCAGGGCGGCGCGTCGCGGGGAGCAAAGGTGAAAGTGTGGTCATTGAGAGGAAGTGGGGAAGTGGAACACGAGGAAGAATGTCAAGAACGGAGACACGGAGCACAATTACCTCCATCACCTCTGTAATAACGAGGCCGCAGCTCAATTCTGGGCCAATCAGTAAGAAAAGCACCATCATGTCATTGTGGTGTTCGTTTGAAAAGATTAGAGTGCAAATCGCCCCTGATGGAGGGTTTCTAGTTTTTAGTTTGTATATGTGTGTGTATCAGCTTCCTCGTGTCCTATAATGTAATTCAGGTCTAAGAAAGCAAGAACTTTACGGTGTTGAATGCAGCCTGGCATCAAGGTGAGAAAAGTCTGACAGTGAAACTTAACTTTAGAGTGAGGCTCGGCTATTGTCCAGATGTTGCCTGCGGTTCAGTTCGTGGAGCGGAGATGGATGTACGCGCACATCAAACGTTGTGATTTGCAGCGTGTCATCGCGTGTGTGAGTGTTGGATGGCTGGTTGTACTCTCCCTCTGGTCTGAAACGCCGCAGCACTTTGACAAACAGCAGCTCGTATTCAGCGTTGAGGTCAGAGTAGAATATCATATGTGACAGCTGCCTGTGTTATGGCTGCTGGGGAAAATCATCAATTGCTGCTTCTTTGTTCCCAGTTAAGTTTGGCCTTGTGCATGCAGGGATTGGACATCATCATCGTCATCATTCAACCAATTCTTTATAATGTTATTATTTTCAAATTCTTGTAAATTGTATCGTATCTGAAAGGTCCCAAAAAAACAAAAAAAAACGGACTGTGATGCGTCACACTGTGGCAGAGATAAGTGTGTCGCCCTGGCAATGCACTTTGTCAGACAAACGGTGAGGTGAGGTGAAGGAGTGAGGATGTGAAAAGAGTTTTGTCAGCAGCGGGAGCCCGAGCTGATGGAACAAAGTCTGGGTCGGGGTCAAGGCTTTGGATCTGGTTGTGTTTTGTCTCTGGTTACTGAATGGAAACTGTGCTCCGTGTGGATTATAATGAGACCTCCTTTTACCCTTGTGGTCTTGAGAATCCTTCTTCAGCGCCGCCTGACAGTTTGTCTTTTTTAAGTGGTGCATAGCCTTGTGTGCTCGCTTCGTTTTACAGTTAGATGGATGAGGAGGACACAATGACTTGGAAACCACAAGAGGGGTATCTCACAGCATTTAATGGACCATTAAGGGAATGTGCGGTTTGGAAAGAGGGGAGGATTGTAACCGTTACACCTTCTTGGGGAATTCACCGCCTCATCTTCCCATCTCCAGTCCTCTTCACCCATCCTCTATATGTATCCCCAGCGATGATTTATAATGCCAGAATTTCCATATTGGGTCACACGAATGTCCCCCTCGCTGTAGCTGTGGATTTTAGAGATTGGGGGGGAAAGAGACACTTGCGTAAATATAGCAAGCGCACAACACACGGGAGACTTGACCTGAATGAAATTGCACGCAGGTAAAGAAAATGTACGATATTATACAGCAGAATATGACGGTGCTTAGATTTACTAAAGGTAATTTTTGTTTCTTTGAGGGCTTTTCAGGACCTTAAAGAGACAATCCCTTAAACTATGTTTGCCCTCAGTGTGCACATCTGTGCTGCAGCCTTAACGAATTCATTTACCATGCATTATCTATTCCTGCGACTTATGGTAAGCATAGTTCCATTGATGGAGTTAAGGTGTTTACGCGGATAAGAAACTGGAAATGAGGCCTCAAAGTACAACAAGAAATCAGCGCAGCACAAGATTGAGGCACCACGGAGCAAAACAAAACAAACGACAGCAACGCAAATGTGGTTTTAGCTGTGCGCCGTGTCCTGCGCGTGCGTAACGCTGTGATACGAGCTGAACATTTGGATCCTGTGAGAATAAAATCAAAGATGTCAGTTTGAATCCCTCCCTCTCTCTCTCTCTCTCGTTCTCAGAAAGCAGCGTTCACGAGGGAAGCAACGACAACGATGGCAGCGTCTGTGGGAGTGACTCTGCCTTCTACAAACAGAGCGAAGGTAAGCGAGGCTCCGCCGCTGATAAACAGGCAACATTTTGAGCCGACGCACACACCAGCAATTATAACTGACATTATCTTTTCCACTCCCACTTTATGTCTTCTAGCTCGCTGTGTTCGCCAGACTGTTTTTTCCCCCCACTTTACATTTTCTTAAAGGCAGACAACTCAACTTTATTGCTGGTTTATTGTTGCCTTATGGGTGATGCCTAAATACAGTCAACAACCCTACACATACACACACATTTACAGCCTCCTACACAGCACACAGAGGACTTTTATGGTTCAGACGCACAAAGGCTTGTGCCACGAACACATACTTTATATACACACAACTATGGAAGCAACCAAATAGCCCCACTAAAACTAACAAATTCCATTTGTTTGCCTGTGATTATGAGTTGTTTGTGTAATGTTGGGGATCCAGATTTAGATAATAGCAGCTCGTAAGAGGCCCCTATAAAAACTCTGCGTGTGTGTGGGATTTGTTTTTAAATGGTCAACACAAACAAACGTGTGTTTTTTTTAGGCTAATGATAAAAGTTAGGATACAAACTACTTTTAATTGGTGGAGAATATTCAGATTGTCATCAAGTGAAGCAGCTGACGGGTGTGTGTCTGCGTGTGATGTCAGGACACAGCATGGCGGAAACACTGACAGTCGCCCTGCGTGTTGCTGAGGAGGCTATAGAGGAGGCCATCGCCAAGGCAGAGGAGTTCTCTGACAGCTTGGTAAGAATCCCTCACTTCAGCTTCTTCCTGTTCCTTTGCCTCTGCTCACTATTGTGTGTGTGTGTGTGTGTGTGTGTGTATGTGTGTGTGCGCAGGAGAAGCAGAATGAGGCTCGATATCTGCGGGACCACAAAGAGGAGCTTATAGAGGAACTCGCAACGACCATTGTACAAAAAGTAGGTTGAGGAATATTATTTTTTACTTTTGAAGACCAATTCAATCATTTTCCACCAGAATTCAGATTATAAATTATTATTGTCATAATTCATATTGTATTATTACTACAATCATTATTGCTTTTGAATTTTGGATGACAGCCACTTGAGGAGAGTTCCACTCTGTTCCGTTTATTTGATGATGTTCTCGTTGTAATCACAGCTTCAGCCCCGCATCCGTAAACAAAGAACAGGTTGGCAATTATTTGACTGGCTTCATTTTGAATGGACGTTTGTTTGCCATTAAGGCTTTGACAGTCAAATGAAAATGGCTTTTTTATCTCTTATTTTGAGGCACTTGGTGCACATTAATCCATGAAAAATTCAAAGGGAACCTCTTATCGTTTTAAAACTCCAATTATGCGTGCCTCATTGTAAAACTAATGAGATTGCATTTTTTTCATTATCCAGTTAGCTTATGTAAGTAACGGATATTATTCTGGCATGTCCCGTCTTTACTGTCTTTTATTCCTCCACCGTTTCCTCTCCCTTCTTATCTTCTCCTCTTCGCTCCCTTTTCTCCTCAGATCATCCAGAGGAGGAAGCGTTCAGAGATGCAGACAGAGTATGACTTTGTCTGGCCTCAGCCCCAGTCTCTGATCCAGCCCAGTGAACTCACCTCTCCATCACAGCCTCAAGTCTCTTCCCAAGGACCACAGGACCCCCTGAAGACCCCCTACTCCCTTTGGGTCAGTGTAGACTAAACCCTGATGAATCGACTTTGTGAGGGAAGACTCCCAGAGTTCTCTTTGGCTCCGTGCTGAGGAAAATGCAGCGTTGTAATGTCGTGGCAACGTGTAAATAGTAACATATCGCCCCCCAGCTTGCGGCGTGCGGCATTGTAGACAGCTGTGTACATTCTGATCCTCCGCTGTGTTCTGTTGTGTAAGTGGACGTAAAGTGCTGAGTCTTAAACGGAATGTTTTGCTTTTCTGCCGTGGTTACATCTTTCCAGCGTACGAGCTGTTCCAGCGTGCCTCGCTGCGTTCACAACACATATAACATTTCATGCTATAACATTTTTGCGTGCAGTTGTTGGGGTCAACAGGTCGTTGTGTCGGAGTTGCCAGATTTGAAAAAGGCATCGATGTAGTGTTTGGCAGAAACTCGCTGAAACTCTACTCAAACGTTTTGGCTGGTACAGCAGCAAATATGATGAGACAGCCCTTCACTTAGGTTTGTTTTCTATTATTTCTCGCTTATTTCCCGTTTGCCAGCGAGAGACTTAGGGCCATATTTACCGAGCATTTGCATCCAATTTTTCCAGCACAAATGGGTGAAATTTCACTTCTCTGTGTTTACCAAGGGGCCTCGCTGCAGCCAGCCAAACGACAGAAAAGCGTCTCCACTCTGACGGCTGTTTTGTTCCTCTCGCTTCATGTTTTATTCACAATGCTGAGCTTGCACTTTTCTTCCAACTCTTCCAGGAGTGTAATCAAGAAGACACACGTTGTTTCTCGGATGTTATCTTTTTCCGACTAAATTTCAATTTAGCGGGGAGTTTTCTGTCCTACATATTGCTGTGCGTGCTTTTGAATAGTGAGGTGCAAAAGTTGTTGTTCACAGTTTGTCACTGATGCCAAAACCTGATATTTTCCATTATTTTTACGTTTTTGTGCTTTCCCCATTCTGGAAAATATCTTGAAGCGATGTCAATTCATGCACGTTTTACTTGTTATCTACGTGGTTAGGAGAAAAATTCCACCAGCAAAGAAGAAAATAGTGTCACAAATGCCAAGTGTGTGGCTATTAGGTGTGTCAGGGTGGATTCTGGGTGTTTCAGAGTAGATTTTACATTCTCAGCGACTTAAAAGCAAACCGTGAAAAGTATTGAGAATTGGATTTGACCCAGCAGTGAATCGATTTTCATCGTGTAACTTGCGAGAATTGATTGTGTGAGATAGAAATGATGAAAAGCAGAAGAAGCGCTTGCATGGAACACACATTAACTGAAACGCATAAATCAGCACACATTCACACACATACACACACACATTGGTAGTCCGCAGGAATGAGTGTGGAGATTTGTCGTCACGCTGTGTGTCAGCAGGCTCTCTCCTTTCTCCGTCTTGCTGTTTGGTGCAGTGAAGCTCAAAGTATTGTGAAATGCAACCCACCGTGAGACAGGCTCTGTTTATCAGCATCAGCATGCAAATACACAAACACACACCCACACACACACACTTTACTGTCCACTGATCCTTACTGTGAAATTAATCCTATAATCCATTTTTATTTTCCTCTAATTCCCAGGTCATGTGTAGGTTTAGTCATTACTTATGACCGTGTGCGAGTCTTAACGCCTTACCGGTTAAGAATGGACCCTTAACACTGTGAAGGCTGTCTGGCTGTTCCACTTACGATGAAACGGTCTCTGACTGTTTACCAGAATCATTTCACGAATGCCAGCTGAGCTGTCCACTTTTTAAATCACATCAATAATTTCACTCAGAACTATTATTTTCATCCCTCAGCTGTAAGTAGTTTCTTCATGGTTTCACACGAAGGAGCTGTTACAAGGATTTCCTCTTTTGTAGCAGCTTGTTGTTTTCTAGCACCATCTGCTGGTGAGAAGTTTGAATTACACCCCACATGTTCTCCTACCCTTCTTCTATTATTATTGTTTAAAAGTGGATATTAAATGTGATGATCTGGGCCACAGTACTGCTGTGTTGGAGTGGAATTAATCTGTCTGGAGCTCCTATAATTACTGAAAGTGTGTGTGAAGAGCCAGAGCCAAATTTAGGAGAATTGTTATGACTTCAGGGTTTTGTGCAGTAATTTCAAACATGGGAAATTAAGCTCAAATCTTCATAGAACATCGGGGTGACAGTTCCCATCAGGGGAAAACATCACTCTTGAGAAACAGTGATGCATTTCTCTCCCTCCCTCTGTGTTTGTGTTTGTGTGTGTGTGTGTGTGTGTAGCGGTCACGATCAGCGTTTTCCCTGACCAGTGACGACTCCCCTGACAAGTGTCCAGAGGAAGTGGGTGCAGGGGCGGGTGGAGGTTTCCAGGATTACGCGTCGCTGAAGAGGGAGGCCAAGGCCACGTCACTGCCCAGCTGGAAGAGCGTGGACCGCCTGGACAACTCTAGTAAGACCTCCTGGACACTCACAGACCCTCTTCTGTAATGTTTACCGCCTTACTGAGTACCTCAAGTCCCCTTTGATAAGTATTTGGTTTAGGTATTTCCCGCTGATGTCTTCCCATCAATCACTTTTGAGGTCAAATATAGGAGGGGAGTGGCTTAGTGGAGCTGATTTATTGTGGCCAAATGGTAAAAATATGACAGCAAGGGCAGGCCTGAGTGGTCCAAATGGTCCTGATCATCCGAGTGTCAATAGGTCAAGTGTCCCTAATGGCTTCTTTGCTTATTTTGTGGACCTTCGTAGACCTGATTGGCCCAAAGTGACCCTTATATTTCTTATTATTCTTAAACCTCTGCATCACTGTAGTTTTTAAAATGCAAGTGAAAGAAGAAATTATTCAAGTAATCTCAACTGTCTCATCCAGGTGCTTCCTCGGTGCTCCAGAGCCCAGACGGTAACTGGATTGCCCTGCACAGCTCTCAGCTGTCTCGGCCCAGCCTGTTGACCAAAAGGAAGAGCCTCGTGTTCAGCGTGTTGGAGAAGGAGTCCGGCGTCGTCTCAGCTTACGACGAGATGGGTTCCGACTCTGAGGAAGATGACGAAGGTGGCTGGGGTGCAGCGTTGCGCCAGTTTCGGCGCAAACTGTCCGACGAGACTTACTACACAGACTCGCAGCACGATCCAGAGTGGACATACACCCAACACCTCCCCATTACCTCACCGTCCTCTGGACAGTACACCAACACAGAGACGCTCAACTCGGACTCAGAGGCTTCGTCGGTGCTGTCCGCACGTCCACGCAAACCACCTCACAACCTGCTGAGAAAGAAAGGACCATCGGATACACACCTGCACCCCCACCACCAGCCTCTCTACCTCGCTCCATACACTCTCCACTCTCAAGAGGCACTTGATGTGAACTTTAATCCCAAGGTGATTTGTCTTATGCTGGAATTTGTCCACCACACATTTACAGAGAAAACTATTTTGTGTATATAACTGCTGATTGGACATGGAGGAAATACTTTGTATACATTCATACGTAAAATATAGCTCATGTATGTAAAGTCGGTCAATATTAATTGGTAACAATTGACTACTTGATATAAAAATATGTTTTATTTAGTAAAACGTGGACAATATGAATGGAAATGATGAATTTCAGTCTGAACGTTATGAACCCGCAGGTGATTGGAGACAGCAGCGAGGCCGAGGAGAAACAGAGTGACCCCATCAGAAGGTCAAGGCGACGCAGGAAAAGCAAGAAAGAGTCGTCGTCCGAGCAGACGAGGCTCGGAAACAACCAGAGCCACGCCCCCTCCGTCTACCCATCAGTCCAGGTGAAGGATAGATTAACTTGTTTTTAACAATACTAAATGCTTATTAGTTAGAAATGATCATCAGTCAGAAAGTCTGATGTTGTTTGTGATATACTGTTTAACCACTAGAGGGCAGAAAATTACAATTCTGCTTCAATGATGTTCAGGCTCATTAACCTCAGCGTTTTCATACTTTTTAGAACTTTTTTTAGATAACTTGCTGACTGTTTTTGGTCCATGTTTTAATTTGCTCTCTGTATGTGTCTGTCACTCAAGGAGAACAATGCTTTTCTACTCGACGCCCTGCTGAGGAGGAGTTTAAGTGAGGAGCAGCCAGTGTCTGACTCTTCACCCACTACCATCTCTATACCAGTGACACTCACTGTGCCAGATGCCTTCAAAGTGGACACCATTTCACCTGAGCCTGAGGGTTTGGACACAGTGGCCCCGAACTCATTAGCCCCGAGCCCCCCTGAGCCCCACTGCCTGGCACCTGAGCCCCAGCATTCCCCCAGCAGCTCAGGGCCTGGACACCCTTTGGAGGAGGAACTAAAATCCAGACTTAGCCAGCTGGCCAGCCATGCCCACGGCAAAGACAGCAGCTCATCAGAGGAGGAGTACGAAAAGACGGACAAAGAACGTGACAGACAGAGAGAGAGGTCAGACAATGCAGACAGAGAAAAGCAGATCGAACGACCGGGAGAAAAAGACATGGGAGGTAAAAGAGTGCAACAAGTGAATGGACCTGAGATGAAAAGAAGTGACAGACTAATGGAGAGTCCATCGCTGAAAGAATCCCAAAAAGGACTGAAGGAGGAGAAAGGAGGTGAACAGGAGCAAAAGAGAGGGGGAAACATAAAAGCGAACAGACAAAGTAAGAGAGGACATCAGAGAGATGTGGAGAAAGAAGCAGGACGGAGGAGTGGATCCAGCACCAGCTCCACTGCAGTATCGCCCACGTCCCAGGAGGGGGCGCTGTCAGATAACCAGGTGAGAACGACCTGACTGGAACTTAGCAGATGTAGATGGATTAGATTTTGCTTCCACTGCACATTTTCTGCTTCAGTCTGCTGTCCTGCATGGGGATGGGCGACGCCTGTGCTTTCTGTCTTTTGATGACTGTCTTCTTGTTCATTTTTCTCCTCTTCATCATTCTGTTTTCTATGTGTGGACAACTCTTCATCCTCTTATTTATTCATCTTCTCTCTCTCTCTCTCTCTCTCTCTCTCTCTCTCTCTCTCTCTCTATGCTTTTCTCTTTTTTTTCTGTCCGTCTCTTCTCTTTTGCTTCGGTTGGCCCGTGTTTGTGTGTATGTGTGTGTGTGTGTGTGTGTGTGTGTCAGGAGGGACACACTGGGTCGGAGACACAGCAGAGGCTTCAGTTGCTCTCCTCTCTGTTACATCAGGTGAGAACTGTCATCTAGAGAGCAACATCATCATATGTACACGCGTGTGTGCATGCATGTGTGTGCTCTCCTTTCACTTCCCGTATAGTGTAAATACACAAGCATGCAGGAACATCGTGCTCACCTACATCTACAAGGATGGACTCCTACTTCATTTTGCAGTACTACATTCAGATTGTGTGGGCTGCCCACGCACATTAGCCCCTCTTATTATCAGCCTGCGTATGAGTAATCCTTTCCTCTTACAATACTTGTGAAACGTGCTCCGGTGTGATGTATTTCTACTCCTTTGAGATCCGCCATGACTGCTCAATTTGATGTGAATGGAGGGGAAAACACATGACAATAGTGCCATTTAGCATGTTCACGTTGATGTTTTGAATTTATCTTTTATTGAATGCATGATGTATGACTCTGGCAGCACTGTAAGATTGGTGGGTTGAGTGGAAATCCTCATATACAGTATAATCCTTATGATTTAGCTCATAACGCAACCAAATCCTCAGTTTGTTGTATTATTTCACCATATACCCCGGGTCAGTATGTGGATTTATACACTCGCATCAGTGTGTATGATAGACTGGTTGATGTGCCTCCTTGGAGTGGATGGAGGATGACAGACTCTCACTAGAGATCCATTTCTCCATCGACCTACCTCAGTCAATATCTTAGAACGTCCATCTCTGCTGCACGGTCTTTTCACAGATCATCGCCGAGTGGTGCTTAGAGCAAACATAAGAGGTTTGTCAGGCTGCCTCTCATCTCTCACCTCATACAGAGCCTCGCCTATGACTCCCATCACTTCATTTTGTCTCCGGTGTGTTTGGCTGAGACGGATCAATGTGTCTCTGATCTAACTCTGATCTCTGATCAAAGCTTCAGCCGGTCATTAATTCATTCATGAATCATATCCGTCTTTATCCGTCTTCACTTTTTTTTCCCTTTTTGCTGTTTTCACCTGTTCAGGAAAACACAGAGTCAAAATGATCTGAATTGGGTCTTTATCAGCAACGTGAGCTCTTAACATAACGGTTGAAACTAAGAGTTGAATTCCTACTTCCCCTGGTGCTAATAATTTTCCACCACATCATAACGTGTTTAAGTTAACTATCTCTTTTCTATTCTGTTCCAACGATCAGCATCTCCTTTGTCCCTCTTGTCTGTCTGCCTCCTCCTCTTCCTCCACTCCTGCATTTTCCACCATCAGTTCTTTGTCCTGCACCATCTGATTGCCCTTCACAGCGAATGCATGGGGAGATGTGCACACTGACAAGACAGAGAATTACGCATGAATCATCGTGAAAAATAGATTTATGTGTACGTACAGTATATGTTGGACATGAATGCAGAGGTAGACACCAGCCACTGATTTGACAGGGTTTTAATATTGCTGGATGTGTGTGTATGTGTGTGTGTGTGTGCGTGCGTGTGCGTGTGAAGCAGAAGTACTCTGCGGCCTCCCTCTGCAGCATCACCACAGAGGTGCTGAAGGTTTTGAACGCTACAGAGGAGCTGATCGGCGAGGCCGGGGGCGACAGCTTCACCCCGTCTGAGTCTGTGAGCGCCTCGCCCGTCTCTGGCAGCTCCGACACCCGCCGGCTGGACCAAAGGCTCACCAAGATGGAGGAAAATGTAAGCTGAGCCCCAGCTTCAGCCCGGCTTTTTAATCCTGGTTGTGTAACGTAGATTGAATCCTGATGGGAACTCATCTCTGCACAGGTGTATCTAGCTGCTGGTGCTGTGTACGGCCTGGAGGGGGCGCTAGGGGATCTGGAGCAGTGTGCCCGCAGCATCAGCAGTGGCACCACAGATACAGAGCTGGCCTTCCTGGAGGATCAGGTGGCCACTGCTGCTGCTCAGGTCCAACAGTCTGAACTACAGGTACACTTGTCACACACCATGAATACAAAAAGCTGACAGAGTGACAACAAAACAACACGACGTTAACAGTCTGTTTCTCTCTGGAAGGTCTCAAACATCGAGGCCAGGATATCGGCTCTGAAGACAGCCGGCTTGAATGTCACTGTCTGCAACCGCTTCTCCAAGTTCAAGCCAAAGGCAAAGGTATGAAACTGCCACGCTTTCTCACACACACACATTTTACAATTACATCCAAAAACTGCAACAGAGGGACAAATCAGAGAATACACGACCTTCATCGTCACACAGGTCAAACGCGCTCACTAGCAGAGAATATTTGGGAATCAAACAAGTAATCACATAAACGCCTTTTTTCCACACAGCCTCAAACGCTGGACTCATCACGCCATCAGAGGAGGAAACTACCAGCCCCTCCCCTTAAAGGTAGCAAATGTATTCTTATGAAACATTTAATCTACAGGTACACTCTGACCTCCTTATACCTAAAGGATTTTTAGTATATAAAGTAACATTGAAATGAGATGGTATAACTTTCCGTCCTGGATTATAACACCGTGATGGCTCTTTTGCTGTTAACGTTGACTCCAGAGTGAAGCGAGTAAGTGCGTGAGACAGAGGGGAGTGAGGCGGGTGAAGATTTTTATTCGCCTTTCGTTAATGTCACACATTTCGCGCTTTGTCCTGAAACAAGAGATTGGTTTCTGAATGGATGTAAGAGTGAACATGTGTGCTGCAGAAGGCCTAAGTGACTGAAAAGCTCCATTAGATGTAAAGCAAAGCAAATGGAAACACAGAGTACGGCAGCAAAAGTCTATTTTATCAACCAACAAGGAGTCCGATCCTTTTCATGCCTCTGAATGCCTTTTCCCATCGCCTCTCTTTATTTTCTTCACCAGCATTCGCACAATAGCTCTGATTCAGGGTGGCTTTTTTAGTCCTGCTCCAAAGACGGACAACAGGCAGGACAATGGGACAAAATCAGGGACCAAGCCATGTAATCATGACATTGATTCCCGATTAGAACATCCTTTTTATCCTGGTCTGTAGACTTATGCACTCAGAAACTCTGCTGAATTTTTAGATATAGCCGTATGTTAGGCTTTTTTTTAAATTTATTTTTTATTTTTTTATGCAATATAAATCTTCTAAAGTCGATATAGTCTCTCTGGAGCAATAAACATAATTATGAAAAACATCATATATGAGGATAGAATCCACAGATCTGGAAATAACGTATCACTCAAGTGCTGCAAATACAATTCTGAGGTACTAGAAGGTTCCTGGGGTATTTTAACCTTTGCTTTGCCTCTACATTCATCTGATGCCTGTATTACTCATCTTGTTAGTCATAATGTGTCACTGTTACGTCTTGTTGTCTTTCTCTCCCTCCGTTCTTTTTACTTTCATTCTGATATTCAAACAGAATTTGCATCATATTTTCCCCGTATTTTCTGCTTTCCTCATCTTGTTTTTACCCTCTTTCCTTACTTTATTTTTCCCCTCTTCTTCCTTCATTCTATTCTGTCCTTGTTCTGTTCCACGTGTTTCTGTTCCCATAAAAACACTTTTATGTCAAATATGGGGGATTTTCATGTTATATAAAATAATTTCTCTCTCTTTACATTGGTGTATTGTTATTACATTTACAGTAAAGGATTTTGGTACTTCTTTCACTAGATCAAGCTGAAAATGTTGAATATTTTTGAAGTTATAACTCTTTTGGGAGAAATTAAAGAATAAAACTGTTTTCATTTTCCAACTTCAGATCAATTAGAGCCAGAGCAGCAGATGAGCGTTTTTCTGCCATAGTCAGCAGCACAAACTGTCCCCTCGGGGCCACATCAGAGGCCCCGGGGACAGGGGCCCCCTCTACTCCAGTGCCTTGTTCCAGCAATCACCTCCAGCTTCAGGCCAAGCAGGGGTCGGTCCAACTCTCCTCCCTCCATCAGCCTGACCTGGCAGACCACACTCCTCTTCTTCCTCTTTCTCCTTCATCGTCCGTCCTCTCCTTCTCAGCGTGCTCATACCTGCAAGCAAGGATGACTCAACAGCCGGTGTCTCTGCCTTAAAATCTGCAAACAATCCTCATAACCCAACTGGAAAAGAATACCCGACGTCACTCTGTACAGACAAAAACAAAAAAAAAAGACAAAGAAACCTTTTTATATCTGTCTGAAAGAGTATCGTGTTTTAATGTACAATGAAAATGTGGGGAAACTTTGTGATTCAGTGTCGGAAAAAGAGGACTGAGCCGTGTTTTCTACTTCATCTTTTCACCAAATAAAATATCGCAAGGAACGGAAATCATGCTGAAAGTCCCGTTGGGATGCTCGTGGTAGTTTTCACGAGCATGAATGTGTTGAGAAGTGTAAAGTATCAGGGCCAAAACGTTTACGTCTGTCTTTCCAGGCACTGAAGTTGCTGAACGGCAATAACAGGATGCAAAGCACACTTACCTGCAGAATATAGTATTTTATCCATCGATGGAAGAAACTTAGTTATCAGTTAATTAACACAGCTATAGTAATGGTAGATCAGAGGGGGAAAAGATCCCCCATTTTAATACAAATGTCATTAGAAACACAATGAAGCAGAAGCTGTGGGCTGCAACATTGAAATGGATCAAAAGAAGAAACCATCTGTGAGACCGGTGTGGAGCTGAAACAAGCCCCTGTGGGTGTGAAAGTGATCCGATATGGGATTTATCTGGTAAGCATGCATCACTGGTGCAGGGTTCTTCATCCCAAAGTCATTTTCCTCTCCGTCTTTTTCGTGACTCTCAGACTTCGTGGCCTTTTATTTGAACAAAATGTGTTTTCATGTTTTTGCGTTGGACTCGGAAATCTTGTAAAGATTTTTACATAATGAAGTCTGACGGGCTTTATAACAAATGCCATGATATCATGATTTTGTTACAAGCAGTTTATTTTTGTACTTACGGAACATTTGTATGCAATATCACTGGGTTCACTTGCAGGCTTTATTCTCTCCTCAGTGCTGTCAGAGGCTCTCATGTGCTTTCAGTGTACGCCTGCGTTTACCGTTCGAGTTCTTGCCAATTATGACGATGGTAAATGACATCGTGGTATTACAACGCATGCTTCCTTTCGTTGGAGATGAGTTTTTCCACCTTGAGATCATCAGTTCATCATCCACATAGTAGCAGGGTTGGATTTCAGATGACAGAGGTGTCATCTTCTCTTTGAATGCTCTGTCCCTCTGCCAGCTTTTCACACATCTGGTTTTGCACATCGATCCTGTACCTTTGTCGGCATATCAAAGCATGTCTCTGGTTTTATCAAGTTGATGTACAAAGCACAGCCAAGGGGTCCAATCATCGGTGTCTTGTATTTTTCTATGGTTAAAAAAAAAAAATTCTGTCATCTCAGAATTTGTTTATATATGTATATGTGTGAAAAGATGGATATAATATAGATTAATATATGTATTGCCCAATCATAGTTGACCAATCTTTCAGTGTTGTGTGCAAGAGACTGTGTATAACTGTAATGACCTGTAGGCTGGACTCAAACAGGAAGTCGGTGTTTATCGCCGTGTCTGCATCACATGAATATTTCAGCCGGTGTGTTGCAGATATGGTGATGTTTGTCACGATGAGAAAACAAAAAGATGTAATTCCTGTTATATCCAGTCTGAAAGACCACAGTGAGGTTCACTGTGCACAGCTCCTCACTTGTGCGTGCAGTCGTTTGTTGCAATCCATATAACAGGTGGGGAGGAAATATTAACAAGCAAAAAAATACAGATTCTCTATGTGCCAGAGATAATATATGTATTATGAAATGAATAAAATTTGACCACTTAAAACAAACCATTCTGCAAGACTGTGTGTTTGGAGGCTTTGTGATCAGCAAATGTAATCACATCATCCTCATTTATTAATCAATATAGATTGCATTTTCTGTACAGAGACATGTGGGATGTGATTTCATCAACCGAGGCCTCATAACGGACACCAGAGAGACATACAGTACGCAGTGAAGAGCAAAATAATACATATCAAAATCAAAAAGACTCTCTGTCATGGTAACCAATCTCTGTCCTTCCCGTTCAACATTTTCCTAAGATTCTCTTTGTTCCTGATGTCGTCGAGAAGCCGCGCCAGAGTTCTGATCACAGGCTGCATCTCATCGCTGCTCAGTGCCTCCGTGCTGCTGTGTCTCTTCCCAAAGCGCCCAATGGGTCTCACCCCACGCCCCACGTACCAGAACGGGTCTATCTCTGGACCTGCAGGCCACAAACACACAAGCTCATCACTGGCAAGTGAGACCATGGCATTTATGCCATTTGCAGCACCAAAATCTGTCACAGAAAACTGAGTGAAGGAGAGAATCAGGTTGGTACTGAACCACTGAATAAACAAACAGATCTGACACACGTTAAAATCTGAATAATGGTGATCAAAGGGCGAGACAGTATGATTTTTTTAAACATTATGACCTAGTGGATACACAAATTTAAACTCTTTGTCTCCATGAGCATTCATTAATCCTTTAAGAAGCTGCTGATTGATGCTGGACAAACTTTACTGAATTGACATATTATAGCTGTGAGCAGGAAATAATGCAATTCTAGCTTTTAATTCTTTTCAGTTCAAACCCTAAACATCTGTTAATGAAAAAGTCTATGAAAGAGAATGTGACAAAACATGCTGCCTCACATTCGGGGGAAATTAATGATTAATTGAGGAATTTTTCAACCGTCTGCCTCACATAAAACACAATTGAACAGTACTTTAAATCCAGAAATTTAAAAGTGGCATATTTCAGATTGTATCAATACAATTGTGATAAAGAAATTAAGAAATACAAGAAGTAGATAGCTGCAGTGTCATCATTAAGATCCACAGCTCAAATAACCTAAAATTAGACATCAGATACATAAAAAAAATAAATTGAAAAAAAAAAGCTCGTTAAAACAAAAAGAAATGGTAATAATGATTAAAAGCCGGCTCTTACTTCTGTTGTCGACGTTGTGAACAATGTGGAAGTCGTGCTCCACCGTGGTGCTGTGAGCGCAGGTGACGCTGACGCTGGCGGAGAGGAGGAGCAGCGCCAGAGCCGCGGGCAGCCAGCGGCGCGTCAGGACGCACAGGCGCACATCGGCGGCGGCGTCTCCGGGCAGCATGCTGTGGATTCTGACAAGGCACTGCACGGACACATGGAAGAGTCAATCCGACAATCCAATCAACTCACAGATGATCAGATTAAAAAAATATATATGATAAAGTGTGAGAAAGTCACAGACACCGAGTCCCAAAATAGTCGAGAAAAACAGCATTTAATAGAATAAAGTCTTTAAAAAACACTTTATAAACTTCATTAGTGTGGATAGCTTTCATTTGATTATTTTCATATTATTTTTCAAAATAATACTGGATGAACCATGTACTGTTGCTATAGCTCATGTAATATTATTAAAATATAACATGATGAGATTAAACCCAACGATTTAGTAAAAGTTCATCAATAGAACCATGACTATTAATTCACAAATAACAATAAAAACTAAAAAAGCTTATCGTGGTCTCTCACTATGATAATGAATTTATAAGCAAATTCAAATTTTGCGTTAATTCAAACAGAAAATGATGGCTTAAAGTATTTTAAAGTTATTGCCGAGTCAAATAGATAAAGCACAACCTGAACAGCCACTTACCCTGAACTTTGGTAACACACTGAGGTCAGTTGATGGAGGTCTGAAGTCTTTTTTGCTCAGCAGGTGTGCACAACCTTTTATATCCACGCTGGCCATGAGCCGCTCGGATGATGAATCAAGAACGTCAGTCACACTCACCGAGCCCAGACTACAGGATGTATCATCCTCCTCCTTCTTCTCTCCACCCCGCCCCCTATCACCTTTAAAACGGAGACTTAATGGGGACCTGCTTTTGGTGTTTTCCTCATGTCAGTCACGCAGCGGCACAGTCCATCAGAAAGTCGGTGACATGCGGACAACTTTAAATTAGTGCACATGGGGGGACCCACCGGTTCAAGTAGGTGTGTCAGACCGTGGCCCTGAACTGTGGTGGGTGGTTTTGAGTGGGTGGCCTGTCATCCATCACCTTGTTTACAAGTGACAAAGCAAGACACAATAATCAAACATTTATTTGTGCTGAATTCCCACTAATCGCCAACAGACTCTAGACTTTAGAGCCGTATTTATCAATCGCTGCAACTGTTTTAAAGCTTTGTTTTGGTTTTCACATACTTACAGTGCTTTTGTACCTTGCAAAAATCATGTTAACCAGCGGCTAATTGGATATCAAAATGAGACCTTTCAGTAAGTTTGAGTTGGGACACTAAGTTCATCACGTCAAAGCAAATCTACTTCAACTGATGCAGATGTGAACGTGTGACTTCTCACGGTCCATACGTCAAGAGTTGACTCATGTCATGAGCAATGGTTAGGAAAGTGTAATATGAGAATAGGCGTTAAGTCCCATAAGGCTTTAAAAGGTGTCATACATTTTAATGCTGCTATTTGGGATTCTGATTGGAATGTGAAGACAAATAGGCTGTACTCTGTGTGTCTTTCTACTTCAGTTTTGGTGAAGTTCATCTTGGAAATTGAAGTGAGGGATTATTAACTTCTCTCCGAGAAAAATTTATGACTCATGCCGCCTGTGGCACCCATGCAGGTGAACAGATGTGTAACAGGTTTTCACAATAATGACGATGTGTGATGCTATGCTGTGGTGATTTACATTGAGTGGAGATTTGATCTATAATGGAGAGCTCATGGTCTCATCAGTGTCTGATTGAATGGCTGAATCTGTCCTCTGTAGTGTTTCTGTGAATGGAGCAACTAAAGATCACTGATCAGGTCACAGCATGAGGTGATGACCCAGAACTCTTGCTCCATTAGACAGAAATAAAATCTTGACAATGTCGTGACAGTGACGACAGAATCGTGTTTTACATAAAAAACAACCAAGTAAAGGTGTTCATTCATAAATATTCTATTCTTGATGGCACAGAGAGGAGATTTGCTCATTGTGGGACATGGCGGCTCTAATGTTCCGGTGATAGCCTTGAGCAATGTGCTATTGATTGAGAAAACCCTCCTTGCATAATGACTTTAAGCTTGACCAGACCAAGCTTTCTGGTCTAAATCATTCCCTTTACGTGCTATAGTATATTTTCTTAATTAGCTCATCAATCTTGGCCTACAGCGAGTGGGCTGGTAACATCATCATTGATCATGTTTGGTTTACCCTCCATTCATCCTTTCTCCATCCCTGCTCATCCTGGGAAGGGACTGTTTGATCATTTATTTATTTATTTATTTCTATGTTTAATCAATTTATTGTACTTACTTTTAACTTTTCAATTTTTTATTTCTTTGTGTATTACTGTTATTGCTGCAATTAGTGTTTGGTCAATTCACATTTGTATATCTGCCTGTGTTCCTTTAGTGTCTTGCCTATGTTTTGAGATGCTGTCAAGGTGAAATTTCTCCAGTGATGGATTAATAAAGTTCATCTCATTTTATCTCATCTCAGCACTGCATGTATTCATCTCTGGCTGCTCTGCCCATAACCAATCAGCCAAAACAAGAGAACACACAGAGGTAAGAATAGTGGCACCTCAGTTTTCCCATGCTTGAGAAATACGAAATATGTAATCCCTGAACCCTCTGTCTACCATATAAAAATGGCAAAATATTATATTTATGGTTATATATTACAATGTGCAAATATTTCAATATGGTATAAATTAACAATAGGCCACAAAACTGTTCATTTATTCATATACAAGTCAAACAAACCTTCAAGTACAGTCTTAAAGGAGAACATAGATTTAAACGAGGTGATTTGCTGCCCTCTTGTGGCCAAAATTGTATGATCGCCACCGCAATACAATAACGATAACAACCGCGCATGCGCACCGCGGAACCAAACTCATACGCACCAATAACAAACTGACGGCGCATAGATCCCACACTACCAAAGCTTCGACTTTAAAAAGGTAACGGCTCCTTTGTTAGAAACTTTTGTCGATACACCTTCGATGAGACAACATGAATTGAATTATACGCGTTTTAGCGAATACGGAAGTTAAACCGGAGACTTTTGGAAGTCGCTCCAAATGTGCGCTTACGCTTCCTGTTTTGTTTGCTGTAGTGTTGCGGTATGACGTGACAATTAGTATTTATACAGACGCACATACTACGGCCGAGTAGCTTTTAACGGCGGAGGAGTGAATAAACAACTCGGACACAAAATGCGTGTGTTTCAGCACGTTTAAGCGGCAGAATGTCGCTGAGTTCAGGCGGCTGGACTCACGCCCCCGGTCACTCACCGGAGCCGTCCGCCGCGCCTCCCAGCCAGTATGGGGCTTCGCAGTCGCAACTTGGCTGCAACACCGTCCTAATGTCGGTTCGGGTGTCAGTGTGCCATTCCGGTATTCGGCCGCTGTGTCTGCCCGGAGCAGGTGATGAGTCACTCCGCCTGCAGCTCAGTATGGACCCGGGGAAGTCCGGGGAATTCCGGCTGTCGCTCCAGGACAGCAGCGGGGCAGGCCGGAGTGTGGTAAGTGAAAGGCAGCAACACAAGCTTGTTGAGAGTGAGATGAACTCAGCAACGAGCTACCATGGTGGTGGGGGAACAAAATTTAAGAAAACTTGTACAAGGGTACAAGCCTTCATCCTGCTGAGGTGTCATTGAGCAAGGCAAGTTATGGACATTTGATGCCGTTCTGGCAATTTGCTATTCTTGCCAGGTTTAACAGTAAAAGGTCAGACAGTATAAATACATCTTTAATCTCACAAGGACGGATCAACACTCATCATTTCTTATCAAGTACCTCCTTCTGTCAAGTTAAAACAATCCAGTATGAGCTATCAGTGAAATGTGCTTTGCTGGATATGATCTTTGAATCCTCTGTCAAAGAGTGATTTCTCTGATGGTTGTCGGGGTTTTTCCCTTTTTGATTTTACATACATGATTTTCCTTCCAAGCCTTTACTGAGTTAGATCAGTGATTCTCTTTACATTTTAACATTGCATCACAGCAGGAATAATTACGACATCTGATATGAGACAAGCTGTGCAGCTTAACTTTTGTCACAATGTGTCCATTAAAATGTGTGTGTACACAATTCTCCTTCTCACTTCTCTCTCTCTCCCTCGCTTTCACTTCCTCTTCTTGCAGAACATCGCTGACTTTGATTTGAAGACAGTAAACTATGAGGTAAAATCGCCAACATGCCATGAGCTGAGTCTGGCTGCGCCTCCACATGATCGCATCAGCTTCAACTTTCGCAGTGAGCAGGAGGCACGGGAGTGGGCCACTGTAGTGATGTCATCATTGAGAGAAGCACAGAGGGGTGAGTGAGCTTTCTCACCAAATCCAAGTTCGAGGCATCTGTGTTCTTTCAGATAACAGACCGCACTGTAAACACTCTTACAAGTGAACACAATATAACAAATGACTGATGATACTTAAACATAACTCATTTTGAATTCTGACTAACAGTGGAGTCAGGTTCCACATGTCTAATCCTACAATAAAAGGCTTGCAGCTACTCCCCTGGTTGAGAATTTAAGATGCTTAAGATTTCTCAAACTGCTCCCCAGTGTGTTAACCATTCCCTCAATTATCAGTCAATGAGCGTAAAAAATGAATGTCTCCTACCATGTGCCTTGCCACAGGATCATGTGTCTAAACCCACAATGATGTAGTCCAAGCCGTCTGTGTATTCTCAACATGACATCCTTTGGCGCTGTAGTGAGCTGACTGTTGGTGCACAGTGCCATGCTAAGTAGTGAACAAAGGAGCTTTTCAGTGCCTTAATCGGTGTGTGGTCACACCGACAAGCCTCAGTCCTGTCCTCAAGCTCACCCACTCTCCTCTCTCAATGTTTCAGCTTCTGGGTGAAATTCACTGCATCACTGCTTACTTAGATAATTTAGTTTTACTCTCAGCTGTCATGATTCATAGGGCAGAACGCAATTTAAGGCAGTAAAATATTGCATCATGATACAAAAGATGTTAACATGTTGTCTGGGCCTATCACGTAGAATGTGGAATGAGTTTGCTGTTGGTTTGTGTATTGTCTTTAATATCTTATGTTTGTAATGCATTTGACTTACTTTCAACAGTGGCAGACACCTCTCAGGATGATGACACACAACGCTCCCTGGAGCCCCCTCTGCAACCTCACAACTCCTCAGCCCTACAACAAACAGGTGTGTGTACCCCTGATATTCTTCTCCCAGGCTGCCATTGTACATCAGTACACTGCTGTACATGTGTCACTGTCTGTGTTTGTATGGTCATGTATGTATTCATCTCCATAGAGGAAACATGCACACAGCTGACCCAAGCCATTGAGGCGGGTGACACGCAGGCAGCCTCCGTCTTTGCTGCGAAGCTTGCCCGTCAACACACCTCACTGAAGATCCAGCCTTCTGTCAAGCTCTATGATGGTGCTGAAATCAAGTAAGAGGATGAAGATCTCAAAACATGACTAACAGTAATAAACTGTATGAAGCCATAGATTGAATAGTTTTGTTTAGAATGGAGGGATTTTAAGTCCAGCCACATGTGTCTTATATTTAAAAGATGTTTGTCACAGGCTGTAGATCGGGGTGCTGATGTTTGTGCTTCTTTTATCGTCATCTTTCAGCTTGGCTGTGGTCGTTGAGGATTCTTCCTCTTCTTGCTGTGTCACTGTGAAGGTTTTCCCACATATGACTACTGCAGCTTTGAAACAGCAGGTTAGTCTAAAGAACATCCTCACGTCTTCATTGATGACAGCAGAGGATCACTGTCCCACCTTTACTCTCCTCTCCGTTTCTACCACCACAGGTGTTTCTTGAATACGGCTTTCACCCGCGGGTGCAGCGCTGGGTGATTGGTCAGTGTTTGTGCACTGACCAGCGTTCTCTGGCTTCTTATGGCGTTCGTCAGGACGGTGACACGGCCTTCTTGTATCTGCTGTCAGCACGCCATGCTCGTTTGACTCACCAAGTCCTCCAGCAGGACCAGGAGAGTGCCCTCCTTCTCAGTCCTCCACCTCCATCGCTCTTCACTGCTCCATCCCCATCTACCTCTGCAAATGGCCCCTCTTCTCAGGACTGGAGGCCAAACACCACTCTACCCCCTAGACTCCATAACAGCAGCAACGGTGACCAACACTCACAGTCTGAATTGAGAACTTTGTGTTGGAAATAATGCAAAACAATGAATGTACTTGCATTGTTATACAAGGTTATACAACACATTCACTCACTGAAGATTTGACTCTCCACAGGATCAAATGCTTTAGGTGGATCAGGCAAGGGGAACCTCAGGGACCTCATCAACCTCGAGATGCCTCAACTCAATCAAGCATTGAGTCCCAACACAAAGTCCTCCGAGGTAATGAACAGATGGCAGCGTCTGAACATAGTTCTGGTGATGATGTCATTTTAGTATAATCAGATTTCTTTAGTAGTCACACATTTAAAGAAATGCAAAATTTTCAGGAAATATGTCAAGAAAATCATTTGAAAATGCATAAGTTGCACGCAAAATATTTTCATACATCAAGACACAATAAATTGGAAACACAAATTACCAAGTTAAACAAGATCTCAACAATTGATCTTTAATTTTACACACATGCACACCCCTGCATTTACATTACAGGCAACACAACATAACAAATGAAAATGCTAATCTGTGCTTCAGGGTTGGCCGTGCCCCTTGTGCACTTATATTAACAAACCAACGCGGCCGGGCTGCGAGATCTGCAGTACAAACCGTCCTGACGGCTACATCGTCCCAGGTGGATACCGGCCTGACTCACTGGAACTCAACTGGCTCCAGAAAGAAAAGGAAGCTATCAAACACTACCAGCAGGTAGGAAATAACACACACACACACATGCCTACGTATATTTGAAATCAAATCTTATGTGGGCAACTGACAAGTAAAAGGGAAAGAGAAGCACACAAAAACACTTCTCTCAAGTTTCAGTTGCAATATTTAAATGACAAATCTGCTGTATGACAAGAAAACAACAAAGGGATGATCACAACCACAGGGGGGCAGGGATAGACGTTAGATGAGGCTCTCTCAGTTTGACTCTCTTCTCTTCTGTCTCTGTTTTTTTGAAGGAGAAAGGGAGAAGAGAGGTGCTGATGAGTGCTGAGGCTCAAAACAACTCATTCCTGTATAACCTGGACCAGGACTATTGATCACACACAGACAGAAACACACTCTTCGATTTAGGATTCATGCAGTTACAACTTTTGATGTCTGCTGCATTACATACAGGACATGCAAATTTAGATGACAACAGGAAGAAAGTATCATGCACGATAATAACACAGATGCTGCATTTTTATGCATGCTTCTCAGCTAGTTGTCACTTTCTTTTTAATTTGAAGTTGACGTTAAATATATCTACAGTGTATAAACTTGGATTGATCGATACCACCTGTTTTTCCTTATTCTAGCCTGGTATTAGCCATAAGACACACAATGATGATCAAGGTGCCATGTGACTTAGATGTTCACAAGAAAGTACAGCAAAGAAACTATGCAAACAGTCCACATTTTATGAAAATGTGACAATTCAGCTGGATCGTCAGAGTCACTATTGACTTGTATGCAGAGCATGTTTCACAATCTCCTCTAATACCATCAAATTGAATGTATCTACTTAATTGTATATTTTCTGTCAAACAGATATAAATAAATAAAATGATTTTACACAACTTGTGTGGATGCCTGTTCACTGGTGCTAATAATGTGTTGCCATGGTGCAAGCATGATATTACCTCATCTGTTATTTGGATCATCAGCATTAGGACAGCTCGTCATGTCTTATAGCCCATTATGACAAAATAGTGGAGTCTTATCTAAAATATATTTTCATTCCTCAAAACCACACTGTTGTTCCAGGCAAGGGAAGAGGAGCGCAATGAGAATTTTGCTCGGCTAGTGAAGATGGATGGCCATGACCTGGTGCCCAACCCGGAGGCTGTAGACTGTAGGATCTGCTTTGTGGACCTACGGCCTGGCGAGGGTGTCCTGCTGAGGGAGTGTCTCCACTGCTTCTGCAGGTAAGAATCAGAAGGAGCATGGATACAAAGAGGAGTTACAAATGCCAGTGGCAGTCTCGAGCTTTCTTTCTAGCCTGATAAAATAATCTCAACTTTGTTTGTTTGTGTGTTCGCACACCCAGAGAGTGCTTACGTTCAGTCATAATGATGAGCGAGGAGCCAGAGATTGCCTGTCCCTACAGAGATGATACGTATTCCTGTACCTGCACCCTGCAAGAGAGGGAGATCAAAGCTGTGAGTGTCACCATTATCATGAGTGCTGCAGCATGCTGAGCATTGTGAAATTAACAAATAGGAGTCTGGTGCATAAAAATCTAAAATCATGTTACATAACCCAAAACTAATGAATTGAAATTTAAAATTTAAAAAAATGTAATATCTTTTTCCCGTGCACAGATTACATGCACAAGTGTTTTTGTCTACTAAGTGCCCATATTTTGCAAGCTGAAGAAAGGTCCCTCAGAGCCTAGCAGCCACAGCTACTGCTGGCATTAGTATTGCTCCCGTCCCTGTGAACAACAACTTGCTGCTCTGGCTTAGATGATACAACAAGGAGCCAACTTTCCACACAGCCTCAGCTGTTAAATGTTAAACTGTAAACTGTGGTGCCACACAACTGCTAATGGCTTCAATGTGTTCTGATTCAATGCACAGCATGTTGTATTGTGGGAAAATATTCCCAATCTGACAGCCAGCTAAACTGCTGGATATCTTTGACCTCAAATAGACATTCAAGACTTCATTACAGAATCTCACAAATGGATTTTCAGAACTGATATTGATATTTGTTTTTAAAAATCTGATAATTTTTTTTTTTTTTTGCAAAGTGGCATTATGTTGATGCCTGTCCAGTAAATATGATACCAATGATAAATAGATTATAACCACAATGCAAATTTTCAAACATGTGATGATGATGATAATAATAATATGTGCTTATATACATTATAAGCTTCATTGTTTCCCCCTTTTCTTCACTCTCTCTTCCTGACAGCTGGTGTCATCAGATGAGTATGAGCGCTGGCTGCAGAGAGGTCTGTCAGTGGCAGAGTCCCGGTGTGAGGGCAGCTACCACTGTGCCACACCAGACTGTCCAGGCTGGTGTGTGTACGAGGACACAGTCAATGTCTTCCGATGTCCTGTCTGCAGGAAACACAACTGCCTGATTTGCAAAGTACGCAATACACACTCAGACAGCTCATACATCTAATACAAATTACAGGAACGAGACACTCACCAGAATATCTGCCATACAGATCGAGATATCCCCTGCTTCATTTCTCATTTTTGTGTTGCATCTTGTCAGGCTATTCATGAGGGAATGAACTGTAAGCAGTACCAGGATGATCTCACAGCCCGAGCAATAAATGACTCTGCTGCAAGGAGAACCACAGATTTACTCAAGGTAAGCATAGTGTGTGCTTGTGTGGGTGTGTTTGAAAAAGAAAGAATGCGCTGAACTACATGTGAATCTACAGTATTAGCAGGAATTATCTACTGTTGAATATAACCGTTTACAATTTATAAAACAATATTTGCAAGCACACAGATTGAATGGCTCTGTAGCTCACATGCTTACAGAGCAAGCACTGTATGGCATCTCTCACCACATCCTCCCACCCACATCCTCCGAGTCTCCTTGACCTTTCTTTTACTATTGTTTGCTCACTTTCATTCTGTCTCACACCAACAGACCCTTGTGCAATCAGGCGAAGCAATGCACTGTCCAAAGTGTGGCATCATCGTGCAGAAGAGGGATGGGTGCGATTGGTTGCGTTGTACTGTCTGTCACACTGAGATCTGCTGGGTAACCAGAGGACCCCGCTGGGGGCCAAAGGTAAGAATTCCTGCCACCTCTCTGTGGAGTAGCTTTTTGTTTTCTGTAAACCTAGTTGAGTGTATGAAATAATAAAAATCTGAAAATTTCGGAAAATCAGCAATTTTAAGAACTCTTGCTCTGGTCCTTTCTAAGGGTCCCGGAGACACCAGTGGAGGCTGTCGCTGCAACGTTAATAATCAGAAATGCCACCCCAAATGTCAAAACTGCCACTGAGATTCTCAGAAGCAGTAAGAAAGTAGAAGGGCTTTCATTCTAACATGGACAGAAGCTGAGTTACAGTATATGCACATTTAAACCAAAGCTGATCATGCAGAATTGTGGCATACGTTCTTCCATGTTGTAACTGACGACTCTTCAATTCTCTGTTAGCAACTAGCATTCACTATAGCAAAGGTCTGTTACTTATTTTGTACGTCAAGTCTAATTTTCACCTTAAATGAAAGTGGAATTAAGGTGAATGTGTGTGGATGTATGCAGGTAAAGTATGACCTATTGTTGCATGTGGTGCAACAATTATTATTAATGCACTGCAACACTAGAAGTATATGCGTTTTAGTAGAGTTCTGCAACATTAGAACTACACATGTTTGGTACAGTTCTAGTGGTTACTCACATACCAGGAAGCATTAAACTGAAGTGGCCTTATTGTGCACAAAAACTGTAGCAGGGTTTTATAAGACAGGTTTGGGATAATATAATTAAATCTATATTTTCTAATTTTTGCTATTTGATTCATAGAGATCTAGTAGATCTGACAGGTCTAACAGGTGATATTTATGTGTGTGTGTGTGTATGTGTGTCTGTCTGTGTGTGTGATTCAGTCTCATGTAACTGTCAGTGTTACTCATACACATTCTGTCATTAATCAGTGGTGCAGTCACCACTGGCTGTACTGTAATAGTAAGTAGTCTTCATCAGTTTATGGCAATTTGTTATTGATGAATGGTCTGATATTACTTGCAATACTTGAAATGTTTATAGAGTTACACACTTACAACATTTGGTCAATCAGCTTATGTTCCTGCTGAGGAACTGAAATACAGTTATGTGGTTATCTTCATACTAATCAGGAAATTAAACCGTTTTTCCTGTTTCTTGTGATCTTTGGGTACTTTTATCATGTAATATTTTTAATATTAGGTATATTGTATTCCTAATTCTGATCATAATAATCCATATGAATGGTCAACTACAATACTGCACTGCCCTGAAAAGCCTGTTTGTATTTTTAAACTGAGAGCTGTCTGCTGCTGATGTACCATTGTGCCTTAATTATCAATAAAAAAACAACTTTAAAATAATAGATTTCATTATCTCTCTCTCTCAGTATCAAAACTGCGTTTTGACATTCGATAACTTAAAAACCGATGTAGTGGATGGGCTAGAGTTCACCGTGATTTGTAGAGGTTAAATCATGTTAATTGATAAATTTGTGTTCCAAACGCCATGGTCTTTCTATCTCAAGCTGCTTTAAATAAAGTTCTCCACTAGGTGGCAGCAATGCAAAACAAAATGACTGACGGGCGTGATTGTGGACTTTTACTACTGTTGAAGTATTGAAGTGTAACATTCTTGTTTTGGACTTTTCAAGTTTTATTGTCAAAAAAATTCACCACTTCTCACTGTCACAGAAGATTTGATAAACAAACAAACAAATTATATGTACATGTTTTTGTTACAGACTCCCGATTAGCAACTCAGCAGTCACAGTACAGTCAGTTACAGTAACTGTAACCTGTTAAATGTATTTGTTATTGTTAAATCTATTTAAGTATTTATTTGTATCATTTTTTCCTGCGAACATGTATCTTTATCTCATCCAATTCTTTCTCCATGCGGTGGAACTCTCCTGTCGTCTCCGTCAACTAGGAGAAGGAAAAAAAATCAATATCAGTTCAGCAGCTGGAGTAAGAGACTGAATTATGGTTTGGGATTTAGCCAATAGACCAGAAATGTTCACTCTGTGAGCTAAACCCAGATTAAACCCAGGTGATGTCTGTGAAGCTTGGATAATAGGCATCAAACCACTTTCTCACCATATCCAAGAGAATTTCCACCTTCAATGTCAGGAGGTTGTTCTTTTCCTGTAAGTCTACAATTTTGCTCTTCAGCTGCTTCATTTCCTTACTGGACACGTTTCCTCCAGAATCTGGTCCAAAAAAGCAGCAGGTAAATTGTGAATTATTCAAGCTGTATGAAAATTATGAGGCTTTTTTAGCTTATACTGGAGAAGCAACCATTGCATTCATTTAAACTCAGCATTACCTCCATGACTTCCTGTGTTCACCACAGACGTCTCCTGGCCTGGCTCTGTTTCCTTCACTGAATGAGCCAACTGAAAATATCAGATTACATATTATTTTAAATCCCAATGATCACAATCGCACATACCCAGATCTCTCTTGTTCCAGAACTTAAGCTTGATTCACCATCTGAAGGCTTGGC
Organism: Brotula barbata; assembly: GCA_900303265.1. Lineage (NCBI taxonomy): Eukaryota > Metazoa > Chordata > Actinopteri > Ophidiiformes > Ophidiidae > Brotula > Brotula barbata. Next base: position 51,231 of record OMNV01006557.1, read on the forward strand.
AGGGAAGCATGTCTGCGAGGAGGAGCCCTCTTTGGGTTGAAAGGGCCACGAAGCATCTGCATCGCCTAAAACAAATTACAGACCAATGGTGAGATGATAATATTGTCAGTTTGTTGCCATCTTGATATGGAAACTTGCGGCAGAAGTTGCTGATGCTAGGAAGAGTATCCACGGTCAATGTGATCAACGTACAGTCCCATCAAAAATACATGTTTATTATGTATTTATGAGGATTATGCAGGAGTCTTCCCCAGAATGTGCTGGCGTGATAGTGCTGTCAAAAATGGGTTTTGTGGAGCACAATAGATTGATCAACCCTGCTAATTTTGCTACAAATGTTATGTACCAGTACATAACATGCTTATAGGGGCGTGATGGTACTGCAGTACATGTACCTTCAGTAGTATCCTCACATTCTTTGGGGAGATCTCTGTCATGATACAACATGACTGTGGTCAGGTTAACGGAAAGATTGCATGCAACATCATGTTACATATAAAAATATTAATAGAGTTAATATATAGTAGTTAATTATACCATTTTATAAAGATATAATGGTAGGAAGACAGAGAATAATCCCTGATGAAGAAATTATACTCACCCAAAGTTCTTTGAATCTAAGTTTTATCTGTTTTCGTATTACTTATTGGCAGTTGGCAAACAGTCTAATGGTGTGTTTTTTTTTAAATGTCACCTGTTGGCTTGTTTGAGTTGAGCTCAGTTTTCCTACTCAGAAAAAATGCTCAGGACTACTACTACTTCTACTACTACTACTACTATTATAACCACTGTTAGCTGTAGTTATTTGTTTGTGGCTGTAAAAACAGCTTATCTGTGCATTACCGCCTCCTTCGAACACTTGCAGATGTTCCCTGCATGTGTTTTGAGCACCAAAAACCCACCTCTTGATGACGTCATACTCAGAAGGCGAGCGCTCCACGCGTTTGGTTGCACATGTACATGTGAATAAATACAGCATGAGTACATTCTGTTAATATAAAGATCGGATTCACATCTCGGTCGAGTTGCAAGGAATCACGTTTTGTTTTTTATTATAAGCCGTATTCCAATGATCACAATAACCCAAATTGCTCCTCTTGCAGGTGTATTGTCTATTGTGACATCACCATCATTCTATTCCCTCTGTATAGCCAAAACAGTTTATAACATCTCAGTCATCACAAAGAAAGGTTTCACAATGCAGAGAGATAACACACATAACGTAAGCTCATGCGTTGGATTGGTTATCCATCGACAAACCATAACAAAGATACCCGGATGTCCCGTTACGTTACGTCACTAGCGTCAGGACGGACAACGTGTTCGGTCCACTTTTCGAACTCCCCAGTCGGTTTGATTTATGTGAGTCTCCTCAAGAATTAAGATGCTAACTACAACGCCAACGCATTAAGATATGTCTGTAAATAATTCTAAGCTTTAAAACAACTTAAAACTCCACCAGCAAGGGTTAACGCTCCAATTAGGGGCAAAATGTCATTACGTATACGGGGTGGTCTAACTTTGCAGTTTATCTTGACACAACAGTCTTTTCCCTCTCCCATGAACAAAGTTTTCGAATACTTTTCAAAAACTAAAATACAATTGTGCTGAAAACTTGACCTGAATCCAGCGTAGCCGGGTCACGTGGCCTGGTCAGGCCTCCCGATGAGGTTGCTCGCCAAGCAGGGGGCGGGGCTCAGTGTTTGGCTTGACTGTTGCCGGAATGTGGGCGTTTTGTCTTTTTGCAAGACGAGAGCGGGAATAGAAGTGAGGAGAACTTGGCAGACACCGGATTAAGAATATTGAAGAGGTTTCCGACAGCAGACAGGTGAGTGAAACGTCGATGCAAACGGAGAAAGAACATTTTACTGCACACAGACTGAAGGAGGTGGGGCAGAAACGTGCAAACGCGTCAAAAATGAAAAGGAGCTCAAAAATATGATGCAACTCTGCTGAGGTGTGTGGTTACTTTCTGTTAAACCTTGGAGTCTGTCCAGTGCCACTTTTAGGAGTGAGTTTATTTTGGTTAAAGATGGCAGTGGTCGCCTGTGATCTGTATTCGTATTTAGATCACGGTTGACCCGCTGCAGGTTTGTTGTTGTAAATCCAACGGTCAGCTCTAAGTGGTCTGATCTTTTTGCTGAGTCTAGACACAAGGCATGGTGTGTATGATAAATATAGAAGATACATCGTTTCCTCTATGCATTGCAGTGCCTTGTTTCAAATAGTGTGATTGACAGCCTTGCAATCTGTTATTGCCATAATCTGTATTTTTTTTAAACAAGGGAATCTTGCTTAGAAATGCTTGTTTTTGTCCCCAGAATGGCAGAGACCAAAGGGAAATTTGACTTCGCCATTGACCGGGGTGGTACCTTCACCGACGTGTTTGCCCGGCTGCCAGATGGTCGCGAGAGAGTACTCAAACTTCTGTCCCGGGACCCCGAGAACTACAAGGATGCTCCCACAGAGGGGATCCGCAGAATCCTTGAGGAGGTACATGATGAGAGGAACATTACTGCATCATTCAACAATCACAGTGGTTGACTTTTTAATGCACTCCGTATCAGTGGAACTGCGCTGTTTGTATAACAGTTTGTAACTGTTAACCAAGGTGTTGCTGAAGGACACTTGTCTGACATCTTTGACATATTCAAATGAGATTAGATAAGGTTTAAATTCATTTAAATGTTGACACTGGAATGTTGCCCCTTGATTGTTGCTATCTTTGCTATCTTATGGGTTCTTTGAGCGTATTCATGTTTTGCCATGTCATGTGATGTAATGCTTTCCTATACTACTACTACTACTACTACGTCTTATTTATCACCAGTAGACGACATCTACACCTGTGCATTTGTTGACAGGAAACAGGGCAAGTCTTTCCTCGCAACCAGCTGGTGGACACCTCTTTGATTGGCTGGATCAGGATGGGCACAACAGTGGCAACCAACGCTCTGCTGGAGAGGGAAGGAGAAAGGACTGCCCTGCTCGTCACCAAGGGCTTCAAAGACCTGCTGCACATCGGCACTCAGGCCAGACCGAAGCTGTTTGATTTGGTTTGTATCACTTCTATTCATCACTTATGGATAGGTTCTTAAGGAAAAAGTTAAGAGAACAATCATAAAGGTAATTTGTCTCTGTATTGTTCTGCCCTGATCTAATCACTACAAAGATAATAACTCATAAAAGTCACTGATAATTCCCATAAAGAATGATAATACTACTGAACAGTGGGAGTGCCCATGCTTATCACTGGATGATTGTGTAAAAGAAATCAGTCAAAACAAATCAACATGCATACATGAATGATGACTTTTGACATGAGGTAGGAATATTATTATTATGTTAATTAAATGGAGGTTGAGGATATGCCTGGATTTTTTTCAAAATTTATATGCCAATATTGCAGCTACACAGTATTAATAATGAGATTTTATTGTTAATGCTCTACTTCTCTAGAACAAGAACAAGTGACCACGTAACACGAGATCTAGTTATCTTTTGGGACAGGGGGTGAGGGGAGATCTTGGAGTTTACCCTTAGACCAGTGTTCCATTAATGGTTGAAGTGGTCACTTATCAATCCTACTCAGCTGTACTTACACACTTTCCACCTTGGCTACAGCAAGTAGAGGACACAGTCAGATGCAGTAGAAAAGGCTAAATTAAAAAAAATCAAACTGTACAGCTAATAAGGCATTACCCATAAGCTGCTTTAAAAATTTGTGCTGAGTTATAAATGAAAGTGAGTTGTGCATGTTGCATTGTGTTTCTTTTTAATCTTATGAGAGCGGAATGTTCCAACAATCATTCTTTTTTCCATAAGTACATTGACTTCTACTGTTAAGCAAATATTTACTTGCTCATGTCCCTGCTTATGAATAATGCCTGCATTACCAGGAGGTCTCAGTGGCTGAAGTGCTGTATGAGGAGGTAATAGAGGTGGAGGAGCGAGTCGTCCTGAGGCAAGATGACTGCCAGCTCCCTAGAAAAGACCCCAGACGCATTGTCACAGGTGTGACAAAATGCACGTTTTCCATATTGTCTATAAAATGTGTACATCAGCTTAGTTATGACTATGGTGGATTTTTACATTTTACTCTCATATGCTCCTCTTTCTCAGGCAGCACAGGCGATTCTCTGGAGGTTTGGAGGGAGTTGGATCTGGAGGGTGTGGAAAAAGACCTGAGAGGCGTTCTGTCCCGTGGCATCACCAGTCTGGCCGTTCTTCTGCTCCACTCATACACGTGAGAACTGCCTGTGTCTGTTTTTTCTCTTCAATTTTTCCTCACATTCCCAACCTGATGGTTTTATACCATCATTTTCAATATCTCTTTCCATTCCATGCAATCTTTTGTGAAGCCAAAAAACACAATGAACAGCAGCAGTGAAGTTGCATAAGTTTGTTTAAGCTGCATTCTTGTTTTA
>OMNV01006557.1:55677-75849 GCA_900303265.1 Brotula barbata
TCTCTCTCACGCCTAGATGGCCTGATCATGAAAAAGAGGTGGGTTCTCTCGCTCGTCGCCTGGGATTCACCCAGGTATCTCTGTCCAGTGAGGTCATGCCCATGGTGCGGGCGGTGCCTCGTGGCTACACCGTCTGTGCTGATGCCTATCTCACACCAAAAATCCGACAGTATTTGAAAGGCTTCACCTCCGGCTTCAAGGGCAGCTTGAAGGTATGAACTGTGTGTTTGTTTGCTTTCATGCTTCACACTTTTTTCCTGATGTTTCACTGACAGTAGCACAAGAAAAACATCTGTGGATGCATCCACGACCACAAATTAACGTTTTGGTCCATTTGTCATGGGCTAAAAAAGTAGCCAGAAACATTTTGATTTATAGAATTTCCCTGAAATCCTTACTTAATCTAGATTGGGAATCTATAAAATGTGTGCTCTGTTAAAAAAAACCATCTCCTCCAACTTGACAATTGCTGCTTTAAAGTTACTGCTTTGATCCATTTGGAGGAGACATGACCTCTTCCCTGTCCTGTTTCCCTTTGTGCTCAGGGTGTGGATGTCCTGTTCATGCAGTCAGACGGGGGACTGACTCCCATGGAGCAGTTCTGCGGTTCCAGGGCCATTCTGTCAGGCCCAGCAGGGGGTGTGGTGGGATACGCCATCACCTCCTACAGCCAAACGGAAAGAAAACCTGTGATTGGATTTGACATGGGCGGTGAGGGAAAAACACTGACAGCACAAAATCTCAGATTTAGGAATACTTACGTTACTGAGTTCTTATCTCTTGTCTCTCCTTCCAGGAACATCCACAGATGTGAGTCGGTATGCAGGCCACTATGAACATGTGTTTGAGGCGACCACAGCTGGAGTCACTCTTCAGGCGCCTCAGTTGGATATCAACACAGTGGCTGCAGGGGGAGGGTCTCGATTATTCTTCAGGTCAGTCGATAATCAACAATCAAATCAAAGTATAACATTGTTCCAGTATTTTAAATGAACTGTATTGACCCACATATTTGGTAAGTGGACTGCATTTATATAGCGCTTTTATCCAAAGCGCATTCACCCATTCAATCACACATTCACACACCGACAGCCGAGGTAACCATGCAAGGCCCACTTGTTTGTCGGGAGCAATTCAGGGTTAGGGTCTTGCTCAGAGCATAGTAATTGAATTGAGTTTTTTCCTTTTCATCTCTGTCAGATCGGGGATGTTTGTGGTTGGACCAGAGTCTGCAGGAGCACACCCAGGACCAGCCTGCTACAGGAAAGGTGACACTGTGTTTCCTCTATATCTACTTTGTCCTTCTCCTTTTCTCTCCTGATTTTATTCCGCCTCTTCTAATCCAAATCCTGTAAGCTTGCTATATTCCACAGTTCCCCAATCTTTGGTTTCATCCATTCTTTAAACCACTTCAAGGCTTCACTCAAACGAAGCCCTTTTGCTATTTGCCCAAAGAACACTGAGAGTTGCATTTGGAGGGCCAACTCTGCTCTTGTTGGTTCTGTTATCCAATCCCAACGACTTTTTAGCTGCATACGGGCTTGGAATTGGCAGAAATCCAAGTTTCAGTAGGCCTAATGCTTCCCAAGGCTATCAACTGGAGATGTAATGTACACTTAAAAAACACTTGACACTGTTGAACTTCCCAGTGGAGGGGTGGGTTGGAGCCATACCATTCAGCGTCCATTCGCTATCTTACTTGCTCACATGTCTTTGTCCTTGTCTTTGTCATGTCTTTCATAGTATGGCATGAAAAATTGAAATTATTTTATGTACAAGAACAGCATTGGACAAGTGAAGTGAAGAGAAGCACCAGAAAAATCAACTCACATGCTCAGGACATAAAATAGCACACGAGTGGCAAACGAACTAATATAGATTCTCTGTGATTCTACCAGGTGGTCCTCTGACTGTGACCGATGCTAACTTAGCCCTGGGTCGCCTCATCCCCTCCTTCTTCCCAAAGATATTTGGGCCAGGAGAAAATGAACCCCTGTCCTTGGAGGAGACCACAAAGCATTTCCGTAATCTCACCGATGAGATCAACGTTTTCCTGTCTAACCAATCACAGGCATGGATATGTTGACACCTATTAAGTATTGTGCTTTTTGTCTAAATACTCTTTAAGTAGTAATTTTTCATGTGTTATTTTGCAGGCTACAAGCAGCGGGACAAACCACTCTCAAAACAGCACTGCGCCCAATGGGCAATCCGAGATGAGCGTGGAGGAGGTTGCAATGGGATTTATTCGTGTTGCTAATGAGGCTATGTGCCGACCAATCAGAGCTCTGACGCAGGTAAGAAAGACATAGCCGTGTGCTGATTGAGTCAAGCGTTGCACAAATTTTACATGACCTGAGAAATTATGCAAACATTTGGAGCAAAACACCTTTTTTGCTTGCTTGTGTCTTGCTCCCTTTTGTGCTTCAAACTTGTATTTAAAGCCCAAACTCCAAAGAGAAGGGCTCTAAATGTATCATCGATGACGTAGATGTAGAAGTTAAAGTTGCTTTGATTTTTGCAGCAGACTTTGCCTGTGGGTTTGTGTCTTTCAGCTATATCTCCCCTTATCCTCCACAGGCTAAGGGCCATGATACATCTCAGCATGTATTGGCATGTTTTGGTGGCGCAGGTGGCCAACATGCCTGTGCTATTGCCCGAGCCCTGGGGATGAAGACTGTCTTCATACATAAGTATGGTCACATGCTTACTGTGAGTATAGAGTGAGAACATACAGACTGAGTGTGTTTGTGCAGGCTGAGTGTGTGTCTGTGTGTCTCAGGTACAGCGGTGTGCTGTCAGCCTATGGTCTGGCTCTAGCTGATGTGGTGGAAGAGGTGCAGGAGCCGTGTTCATTGCAGTACGAGCAGCAGTCTTTCGAAGAGCTCGACCACAGGGTGGCCCAGCTGTCAAAACGTTGCCATGACACGCTCAGTGCAGGTGGCTTCACCAGGTCAGCAAACACAGACCACTACATGGTTTGGAGTTGACCTCGTGCCTCTGCAGGTGTGTCTAAGCTCCTTGTATCCTTCTCATCCTCTCAGCTGCCAGATCACCACTGAGGTTTTCCTCCACCTGCGCTACGACGGCACAGACTGTGCTCTCATGGTTACTGCTGCTGGTTACCCTAGCAACACACAGTCCTGTCGAGCTGGCGACTTCCGCAGCGCCTTCACCAAACGGTTGTCTGCATTTGTTCACTTATTCATTACGTTATGTTTAAATTGTATAAGCAATGTTAATGTGTCATTTTCCTGAGGAGGTAAAGTTACATAAGCTCAGGAACCTTTGGAATTGACATTTATTTGCACTGTTTGTATCGTCATATGTGCTCTTTGACTTTCTCTTTATCAATATGTTTACATGCACTTTAAAACATCGATTATACTGTGGTTCAGTCAGACATCATGGTTACTCCTTAATGTGGCTGAAATTAACACAAATTGAAATGCTTCCTCTTCATATAATTCCAAAAGTCTGTATTACTTCACATCCCCTCCTAAGCTCTTTCTTATTCTATTCTTTTTTTCTTCTTTCTTTCTCCTTCCCTGTCCTTCTGCAGATACATGAAGGAGTTTGGATTCACCATCCCCGACAGGCCTATCATGGTTGATGACATCAGAGTGAGGGGTTGTGGGAAATCCGGTATAACATCAGTCTATAAAGCCAAACGCGGACACAGACAAGCCAAACCAGTGACGGTAAGTGGACTCACTTTAACACACACACATACAGCGGTACACACATGGACCAGCTCATCACTCAGATCTAGTTTCCTTATAAGGTAGACGTAAAGGAGTAACAGCTGAATTTAGCCGGTGTAATATTTGTGCTTACAGGATTTTATTAAAATTTACACAGTGAACAATTTAGCAATGAACAATTATGATAAAGATAAAAATTACACCTTATTTTCTTAATCTCCATTCATCTCTGTAGATGACCAACTGCTACTTTGAGGGTGGTTACCAGAACACCAGTGTGTATCTCTGGGAGGAGCTGACGTGTGGTCAGAACATCAAAGGGCCGGCCATTATCATCGACAAGAACAGGTCTGCATTTTTTACTGCCTCATATGTCACAGTCTAAATGAGCATTCAAGTATAAAACTAATCAGCTTTGAAGGTTGTGATTGTCACAGTCCGATAAGTCTGAAATAATGGACATTTTTGTTTATCTGCATCATTTGTTTTTCCTCTTATCATCCTGCTCACCATCAGTACCATCCTCGTGGAACCCTGCTGTGAGGCACGTCTGACAGAAAGCGACGACGTATGTATGACGGTGGGCTCTGACCCACATCTTGCACTTGGCACTGAACTCAACGCCGTGCAGCTCTCCATCTTCTCCCACCGCTTCATGAGCATAGCAGGTGAGTTAAAGGGCAGCCACAGATGAAATAGGATGATTGACTGAGGAGTGAAATGCATGCTAATGTTTATCTCCTTTGCCAAGTGTTTTTGTACGGAGCTACTACTCGGTTCTTGTGAACTCACTTACTGCAAAATCATCTTCCCTTCCTCTACAGAGCAGATGGGCAGGGTTCTCCAAAGAACCTCCATCTCCACCAACATCAAAGAACGTCTTGACTTCTCCTGTGCTGTTTTTGGTCCGGATGGGGGTCTAGTGTCCAATGCGCCCCACATTCCTGTCCATCTTGGAGCTATGCAGGAGACGGTCCAGTATCAGGTGATGACTGTATCTCTGTGTGTTTTGCTGAGCAGACATATTCCTGAATCGCCAGAAACAACACAGACAGGTTGACATTATTTTCTTTCAATCATGTTTCATTTTCTTCTCTGTCTAGATGAAGTCATTGGGGAATGATCTGAAAGAGGGTGATGTAATTCTTAGTAACCACCCGTGTGCTGGGGGCAGTCACCTTCCAGACCTCACAGTCATCACACCGGTGGGTCTCTCCAACATTCTTTATATGTGCCCGTTCTTCATTATGTACTGAAGTTTTTTCCCCAAACCGCTTCTTTTCTTCTCCTCCCCTTGTACATGTCCATCTCACTGCCTGCCTTTCCTCTATTCTTCCTCACCAGGTGTTCAGGAAAGGAGTGAGCAGGCCAGTGTTCTTTGTAGCCAGCAGAGGTCATCATGCCGACATCGGGGGCATCACTCCAGGCTCCATGCCCCCTCACTCTACCACTCTTCAACAGGAGGGGGCTGTCTTCATTTCCTTTAAGCTAGTCACTGGTGGGGTCTTCCAGGAAGAGGGTAAGAGTGGAGGAGAAGTGAAAGAGTGAAAACATCATGGAATATTTGTGTGACGGTAACATGGTTTGATAAAGTGACCAATTAAGTTAATGAGAGAGCAGAGATAACATCTCTTTTAATAGTTACGGCTGAGATGTTTACATAGTATTGAAGTCAATTTTGCTTGCAAAACAATTAAGATCACAGTTGTTTGAGTTATGCAAACACATGTTGGTACAACATCACATAACAATTGCAAGATAAAAAGTAAATTACTATTTATGAAATGGCTGAGTGCACGTGATCTCTGTTGACACGACAAAATTTGTGTTTGGTAATTTAAAAGCTCTGGTCTTGCATGAGCATGTGACACAATAAATCTATCTATTAAGTTCAATGTTGCATACGGAAATGGTCTGCAGCACTGTAAACTGATACATCATATAGTGTGACACAGTCTCTTTACATTTGCATCTCGTACATTGCACTTTGAATTGCCCTCGTGTCTGAATGCTGCTATACAAATAAACTTGTCTTACCTCTTCCATTTGCCTTTCTTCCCATCATGCCTCCCTTCTCCCTCTGTCTCCATATCAGCTGTAACTGAAGCTCTGATGGCACCGGCTCAGCACCCAGACTGCTCTGGGACTCGTAATCTCCATGACAACCTGTCAGACCTGCGGGCTCAGGTGGCAGCCAATCAGAGAGGCAGCCAGCTGGTGCAGGAGTTGATTGACATATATGGGCTGGCTGTGGTCCAAGCCTACATGGGATATATTCAGGTAAGATGGGTTTGGTAAGGATTCACGCGTAGTAACACCTGTTGATGTGATAAATGGGTTTTTGGTCTTTGCACGTGGCACATTGCATAATCACAGCATGAGGCAAGTCCTCCCATTGAGGAAATGCATACAGAGGGGGCTTGCACCATTAAGATATTTAAAAAAAAAAGATTTCAGTGGCCTAATTAACATCTGTCCTTCTGAGTAAGCATACGTCCATTTGTGCTGATTTGTGTCACGTTACGGTGTTTATATGGCAAAAAGAACACAGTATATTGTATGTTTTAAAGTGCATGTAAACAAATGGTATGTTTCAGAGTAATGCAGAGCTGGCTGTTAGGGACATGCTGAAAGACTTTGCACGTCGTCGACGGCAACAGACTGGCTCCCTGGAGGTGGACTCTGAAGATTTCATGGATGATGGAACACCAATCAGATTACGGGTCCAGATCAACGAGGAAGAGGTGTGCATGGGCAAAATGGATATAAGCTCTGCAAAAAGTTCTCCCATCTACCTGCTGAATCACAGCATCCATCTTTACAGGGCAGCGCAGTGTTTGACTTCACAGGCACGGGGACAGAGGTGTGGGGGAACTGCAATGCTCCACGAGCAATCACCCTCTCTGCTCTCATCTACTGCCTACGCTGCATGGTCGGACAGGACATCCCCCTCAATCAGGTAACATGTTTTTTAAGAATGACTGTTTGTCCACATTACTACCTGAGTTGTGCTACCCTCTATTGACTCACTGATCCTGGATCTAATGGAAACTGATGTACAAATTGTAAAAATTCAGTACGTATTACAATGAAGTCATTCCTTCTTCCATATCAAGGGCTGTCTAGCACCAATCGAAGTCATCATCCCCCCTGGCTCGATCCTCCAGCCTTCCCTGAATGCTGCAGTGGTTGGAGGAAATGTGCTCACGTCCCAGCGGGTGGTGGACGTCATCTTCAGGGCATTCGAGGCGTGTGCCGCCTCACAGGTGAGGTGAAACTAAGTAGCTGAGCCGGGTTGAAACAAGTATGGTGATGTTGGGGGAGGGAGCTTTTTGACACCTTAGTCATTTTCCCCTCAGGGCTGCATGAACAACATTTCATTTGGCACCGAAAAAAGGGGATACTATGAGACTGTTGCTGGGGGAGCGGGAGCAGGCCCAGGTTGGAATGGAAGAAGTGGTGTTCACAGTCACATGACCAACACGCGCATTACTGATCCGGAGATTCTTGAGAAGAGGTATCTCACCTCTTCTCAGTGTAGTCATGTCTCAGATCAATACGGCCATAATACTGATCAGATCAGATCAGATCAGAAGATTTTCCTCTTCTGTTGGCTGCTGTCAGGTATCCTGTGATTTTGGAGCAGTTCTCCCTGCGGCCCGGATCAGGAGGTGCAGGAAAATACCACGGAGGAGATGGTGTCATCCGGAAACTTCTGTTCAGAAATAAAGTGGTTCTGTCTGTACTGACAGAGAGGCGCTCCACCTGCCCTTATGGCCTCCACGGTAAGTCATCGCCTTTGAACCTGCCTACAGCAGTCATTTCCCATAAACTATTAGCCTGTGTTTGTCATTATGTATATAAAATCAGTTCTCTTCTGTTTTTGTGAGTCAGGCGGTGAGAGTGGTGCGACAGGACTGAACCTTCTCCACAGAGTAGACAACAGAGTCCTCAACCTGGGGTCCAAAACAACGGTCACGATGCAGCCTGGGGTAAGACTTCAGGTTCTTTGTCTCATCCAAAATCAGTTAGAGAGCAGTGGACCTGGAGAAAATATTAACATGTTTGCCCTTCATCAGTCTCTTTGATAGAGTTTTAACGCGTATAAAAATAAACAAATGTCTCACAAAAGTCTTTGTGTACTTTCGTTTGCATCTGCTTTGTCTGTTGTCTCCCCCTACAGGACATGTTTTGCCTCTGCACCCCAGGAGGAGGGGGATATGGAGAAAAGGAGGAGGAATCAAACAGAAGACACCAGAGTAAGCGCCGACGCTTGAACCAGACCTTCCAAGAGAGAGGCAGTGTCTTTGAGTACAGAATGGCACAAGAGGGTGTGTGAACGTGATGAGCGGATGATGCTGCGCTAAAGAAGGAAAGGTTATTACCAGCCACAAGGATCATTACATTACACTATGAGAGTAAAGGACGCATATTCCCACTTTAGAGATAAAACTACCACCTCTGCTCAACTTTAACAATATCTACCTCTATTTTATCTCCCGCTATTTTTTAGTCTAGACTTTGATGGCACCACGCGCAACAAACAGAGCCCAGATTACGAACGCACAACCTAGGAAACACCACATTACTCTATGCCTATCACAACACTACCTGGACTTATCCATGGAAAACTCTAGTAGGTTTACTGCTTATAGTCTACCAGTCCACTGGCGATCACACTACACTTTTAGATGCACCCACCCCCCATTTTTGGTTCATGAATGATCAGGGCAACGACCAGGAAAGAGGGCAAGAGAGTGCAGGCATGCGTAGGTCACTGATTGAAAGATAGTGGCCATTGCAGTGGAAGCAGCAGGAGGCTGATGGCTGTTCGACTGTTGATGTAAATCAGCTGTGTGTGAGAGAGAAAGAAATCCAGTGAGGAAACCATGGACTGCAGATCAAAAGATTGGATTCATGTTTATGGATCACAATTGCTGTGATAAAGCCATCGGCCTCAGTAAGGGAATTTGAAACTTACCCCCTGATGTGTCCTGAAGTCGTCTCCCCACTTAATCTGTAAGACGAATCGATGTCTTAAATGTAGAAAACAAGGGACCATGTTTGCAAAGTTAAATATATACATTTTGCGGGAATTTTAAATATTTTCAAAGCTGAAAACTGTCAGACTAGTATGTAAATATGAACACTCACCTTGGTCTCCAGTTAAAAATTCGTTAGTAACTTCAGCACAGTTACAAAAGAACCAAAAAGACTGGAACAGTAGACAGTGCAAACTTTACCAGCCCATCAATAAATGCTGAAAAACTTAACTGAACCCGGAGATATTGGAAACAAATAAAATGCAGCGAAACCCCAAAGTAAGATGATGCGGTATCGTTCCTCCCTCTCACTTAAGCAGCATTAATTTCAAGAGCACTGTATTTCACTGGAAAAAGTCACAGAAGAAGTCTAAATTATTAGTATATTCCAATCGTGACACTGAACTACAACAGTGTTGTAGGGTGAACTGTAAAACCAGAATGGTCCAGATAAAGGTTTGGAAAAGACAAATAAGCAAGCCAGGTTTAAACAACAATCTACACAAACATGCTAAAACTGACACTCCAACCCCTACAAATGTGCATGCATGCCTTAAAAGGTGGAAAGTTGTTGGATATGGTTGTTCAGCTAATGTAACACACAACTGTGAGCAGTACATTTAAAATGAAGAGAATTTTATTACATACCCTGTTCAGCAACATATTTTCATACCGTAACTTCTGTGCAGATTTAGGTTCAGCTCACTGTACAAATATAACAAGCCCATGGTACATTGTTTTAAAAAAAAGTATACGTCTGTCAAGATGGAGAGAGGGGCGTTTACCAGCAGTTCCTCCAGGAAGATAAAGATGATGTCAAAATAGTGCAACTACCCACTAGCACAAGCCCTGAGTAAAAACATGTTCCAATTCATTTGACAAGACACAAATGAATGTACAATTTAAGGCAAAAAGTCTCATGGTATCAGAAGTTGAATTCATGCATTTATTCAGAGTAAATGATCTAAAATATACTCAAATGTCTTTGCTAAATGTGTTTTCGTTTAAAAAAAAAAAGAAAAAAGAAATATTCAAACGCCACTACAAAGTCAACAAAAACTTAAATAGGCCACAAACATACAATTTGAGAAAAAATAGACGCCATTTTTGCCTCTCATTGCTATATTGTTACATACAATGCTTTGAGGTACCATTCATTAAAAGGCTGTATTTAACATTTCATCATCATTTTCCTATACTTGTTAACTAAAATCCTACTCATTAATATGTCTATTTTCACAGGATGACCATAACACTGATAAGAAATCCAGAAGAAAAAAAAAACAAAATAGGCAGACAACATTCAAAAGCATTTCCTGTAACAAAAATAACACCCATGTCTAAATAGTGCAAATAAGAGTGGCAGTGCAAAGACTTTGTAATTATACACGGATCATTTCATTGAAAGATTGAGGTAGATATGTGTTTAGCCGTATAGTAATGAGGTAGGATATCTTCAATGTTTTTAAACCATGTAAAACTCCACAAAGTGATGGAGAATATGATGCTTCTGACATTACAAATCATGCCAAATTAAAGAATTCAATCTGACTAAAAGCTGAGTGTCTCTGTGTGTAATAGACAGATTGATAGTTGACTTGGGAGTAGTTTCAGGAGAGATGTTTTGCCTGAGTGGATCTTGGATCACCTCACATTCTTGCATCCTGTCCTTGCATTATGCAGTTGATGTGAGTCTGTGTTTCAGTGTGTGTCAGTACTGAGGGTACCTGTTGAGATGAGTCCCGTTTTGTAGGGCGTACTGACTGGGCGGTTGGTGAGAGTTCTGATTGGCAGGCACCAACACGTCGAACACACTCTTATTTGGAGGCACGGATTGCAACATGTTGTCCAGGTCCATGATGAGTGGAGGGGCTTGGACAGAGACCCGACCACTAGGGAAGAGGGGCCAATAGCCATGGCCCAAGAAGTGGCCAGGAGCCACAGGAGGGCTCCCATAGCCATATAGGGGAAGAGCACCATGCAGTGGCATCAGAGGACTCCCATTGAACCGCATGCTAGGTGGGGCGACAGCATTGGGAGGTGCATATTTGGCGTAGGAAGTAGGCAGTTCCCACGGAGGTGCCAGGGTCTCTCGCCGGGCAGATTTGTTCATTGGTGGCTTGTAGTCCTCGTAACCATCTGAGCCTGTCTCGCCATCTGGAGGA
Organism: Brotula barbata; assembly: GCA_900303265.1. Taxonomy (NCBI): domain Eukaryota; kingdom Metazoa; phylum Chordata; class Actinopteri; order Ophidiiformes; family Ophidiidae; genus Brotula; species Brotula barbata. The sequence continues at coordinate 66,589 of OMNV01006557.1, forward strand.
AGACGCTTTCCGGAATGTGATACCCCCTTCCAGTCATCATCCGAAGAAGAGGTAGAGGCTGGGCTGGCAGAGCTGGCAGAAGCACTACGAGCAGAGTAGGTGTAGCGAGGTTGTGGAGGAGGGGAGACCCGGGGCCGCTGTGCCTCCCCCCAGCTGTCCCTGTTGGAAATATCCACATCCCCAGAGGGACAGGTTGGTCTCAGACTGTGAAGCAGGGAGTCAATGGCAAAAGATGAGTCCAGCTTGGGCCGGAACAAGTCCTCCTGTGGCGGGGTGGGGTTTCTGGAGCGAGCACAAGGGAGGGAAGTCACGGGTTCAGAGGATGGCTCAGAGTCTGATTTGGGAGTTTGTCCGTGCAGAATGTAGGGCGCCAAATCCTGCGCAAAGATAGTCTCATCCTGCCGTGACACGGCCGTGTTCTGTCTCTTGAGAAGCTCAAGGGGCACACGGCTCAACTCCACGGTCCAGTAGTTCCCTTTTCCCTGAGGTTTACCTGGGTCTTTCAGCACCTATAGGGGAAGATGAGTTTGGAAAAATATAATCTTTGCTTTTTTGAAAGTTAGTTTTTGTAGCTCTAATCCAAAGGTCCTAGGAGCACAATAAATGCATTTCTACAATGGCTCTAAAGGAACACAAACATAACCCTAAGGTAAACATACAGGAAGCCACTGGATCGCGTCACAAGGTTTTATCCATCAAAGTGCAATATAGTTTTTATATACAAACCTTAACAAAACAGTCATAGGAAGAGAGGTTATGTCGCACAGAATCCCTCCAGCCCTTGTAGTTTCCTTTGAAGAAGGGGAACAGGGTGGTGATCTCCTTCAAGATCTAAAAATCAAGAAATATTTGTTTTAAAAACCAATGACAAAATAAATGTGGCGCATCTCTACATAATGAATTAAACCTCATTCAGACACAGCACTACACGTGGATGTCAACTGCATTGAGTCTACACTTTCACCATGAACTAAAAAGGCAGCATATTGGATGAATTACAGTTGTAATTAAACAGTTTTAAATTTTCTAAATATAAGATTAGATCATTTCTTTCTTTGTTAAACAGGCACAAAATACCAACTGAAACACGACTCAAACAAGTTAAGATATGTTATCACTCCACTTTTCCTGATACAGATCAGTGTCTGGTTTCACTGCCGTCTTGTCTTATCAGAACACACCAAGAATGGCATGGAGATGGTCACTGAAGTGTCACCAGGACGGTGCTGCTTTGTGTCAATTTAACAGCAAAGTACTGTTGTCAGTGTGTTATCAATAAAACAGAGAGAGGAAACCGAGAAATGTTTGATTACGCTCACATTCGTCACCTTCAAATTCCGTAGGTCCCTTGTGCTTCAACGTATTCGAGTTAGGTGAATGTAAATACATGTAAACGTGTGGCACCGTGCGTAAATACGCACCATGCGCTCTCTCAAGCTGCCCCGACTTACTGAAAGCAAAATGCACCGAAATACCGGAGATAAATGGATTCACCCATACCTCAGATAGTGTCAGTTTCTTCTCTGGGGATCTTTGGATGACCATGGCAATCATAGCCAGGTATGAGTACGGCGGTTTCGGGTACCGCTGGTAGTTCTTCTTCTTCCCCCCGCTGGCACTGCCCTTCTCCCGGTCATTATTCCAGGTCTCCACTGCGATACTCTCCTGTTTGAGCTCAGCCTCATTGCCGCTCTGAGTAGTTTGGAAAGAAAATCCCGATGGCTCGGCTTTATCCATGAGCGCCGTGGCGCTGGAGAGGTGTTCGATGCGCGCAGCGGGCTTCTCCATGCGTGGCGGCTGCCGGGGAACCATCTGCGCCGGGTGATGAGGCCAGTGTCCGGCTAGGGAGCTCCGCGCAAAGCGACTGGGAGAAAAACTCCACTGCGCATTTCTGCCGAAGTCAAGGTGATGGTCGTGGTTTCCTCTAAGGTGGGACAGAGCGGGAGGTAGGACGAGGCTCTGCTCCAACCAGTGCTTTGTCATGCTGATCAACCGAGGGGGAAGATCGGGCCGCTTAGTCGGACAGGGGGACGCAGAGGGGGGAGGGAGCTCAAAAGAGTCGGTCCTTAACTTCTGGCAGACTGCTGGCTCCAGGCTGACTATTTGAAGAGCAAACAATTAACAGTTTCATGTAAATCCCGCTGCGTAATCGACGAGAGAATGAAGCGTTATCTGAGAGCAGAATGACTGATCGCCGCGGGGGGTTGGGGAGGGTCCATCGCGGAGAACGAGAGCAAGACAGTAAAAGTGTAAATAAGTCCTGTATTAGCAACAAACCACTTATAATGCACGCAGAGAGGCAGAGTTCGCGTTGGAAACGACTCTTGGAAGATTTGTGCGTCTTGGAATGTACGATAAAGACTCTTGCTTCATTTCTTTTACGTTCAGTGCTATAGTAATATAACTATTTCCACCTTATAATAAACATATTTTCCTTTTGCCACTGTAGATTTCCGTCTTAAAGTGATACTTAAGCCTACATGGACCGTGTGAGGGGGTGGGGAGGGGGAGAGAGAGAAAGAGAGAGGGTAATTTCGATTTAGGCATGCAATCAACAATACATTGGGGCGCAATATACACAAGGAATCGGTAATATACAAACGACAGAAAGATAAAAGATGATCGGTGGTACTATGTGTGGAGTATTTAGTTTAACTGGCAACATTAATCACAATTTAGTTTTTGAAAGCCTTTCAAATTAGGGTTAAAATGGGGGAGAAACATTTGGATCGAAGTCAGACAAATTCCAGGAAATAATGTATTCTAATTTAAACATCAGGATTATTCGGCTGTAAATTAAATCTGATAACTAGACACCAGATTGGTGCTGAGAAGAAATGGTTTAGATGCGTCATACTAACACACCGACGGCGCGCAGCAGTCGGGGGTGTTTTTGCGCCCAGTGGGGATTCTCGGACGGAGTATGCAGGATGTCATTCAGCGTGAAAGAATAAGTTTCGGGAATGCGCGTCTTTTGTTCAACTTAACGTAGTGCTAATGTGCAAACTCTTGCTTCTCAGCAAGACAGTGAAAACAAGTTGGATTAGAAGTTCCCCATTGGTAAACCCGGAGCCAGTTCCTTCCCGAGCAGGCTGCTTAGCATGTGTGGAAATCCAAGGGCCATTCAACACCATCTGTGAGTTTTCTAACGTTTACAAGCTGATAAGTGTCCTAGTTGGGCAGAGCATTCACACCTTATACTGGACCAATGCAACTATCAAACAATCAAACTGCCTTTCCACCCTCAAAACCGTACACGTTTGTTGGTTAAAATGTAAATCAGTGCGTCACCTTGGGCGAAATCATGGAACGTTTGTCAGGTTTTCACAACCGTTTAAGAGTTGTCACTGAAGTTAGTCGTTAAAGAAGCCAATTAATTTCATGTCTGCCCTACCATCACGTTTCAAGTGAGCAAGGCTGGACTTAGAAACCATTAAACTTAAAAAAAAAAATCAGCGGTTGGGGGATAATATATACAGTATATAAAAGGTGTGTGTACACAAACCATATAAACTCTCACCATGTGTATTTGCCGCCTGTGATGTTTGTGTAGTAAATTACAAGCTCGTTTCCCAGGTCAAATGATTTCCCTGTCATGTGACCTACAAACTTCATTCACCTGCTGCAATTTGCATCTTCTCCCAGGTTACCATTGTTACACGGAGAGTTCCGTTTGTCGCCCTCTAGTGGTTGCACTCAGAATTTCTTTTCTCCTCAAAGAAACAATTTTTTACGCTTTCCATACTAACATACCAAGACTGTGATTGGAATCAGTGTGTTTGTGTGTCAGTGTGTCTTGGCGATGATGGTTGGATTATTGAAACTGGAAGTTCACCTGTTTTCGGGACTAGTTTGGATTTTAAAATTACTTGTTTCCATAAATCTCCCATCCTGCTTAAATTGCAGTAGTCGTGGCCTTGGCCTGTTCTGATTGGTTGGAATTAATAATGAATACAATAACTTTGTTTATTGTTGGCAGCTCAGTTCACTGTACTATAACCGTTAGAATATGATCAGATTATAAATTATCAACTGATGTTTGCCACCAATTAAAAAAATCAAAATTTTACAGCTGTTTGACTGTAGTTAATAATGCTCTTAACAGTAAGACTGAACATGTGCAGGCGAAATCCAGTCATGTATGGACAGGACAATGTTCAGACCCTTTCATAGTGAGAGTGCTGATTTAAATACAAAGTGTCTATCTATTTCTTCCTGTCTGTTAGAGTGCCACTTAATAGGTTTTGGCTTGGATTAGTGAGCCATGCATGAGAAGAATGGGAAACCATATGAATAGGATAACATCCCGGACAAGGCTTTCACATAGGCAGATTGTGTCTGGACAAATCCCCTCTAAGCAGTCCTAAGATTCACACAGACACTGAGAAGGACTGAATGAAACGTAGGCCTGAAGAGACAGAAAGAAGTAATTTGTGCTTGACTAAATATATAAACTAAACTTTGACTGCTACTGTACTGTACACCAACGCTCAAAATCATTATGGAAACCTTCATTGATGGCTCTTGAATTCAGATTAGGAGCCGACAGAGAAGTTGAATCGATTATGTAAAAATATACTATTTAGCACATTTGTGAAGTAAAAATACTTCACAAGACTTAACTAGAGTAAAATTAGAATTTGACTTTTATCATGAAGCTCTATGATTATTCAATTGTGTGCTCCTTAGTCACTGTACTGATGATTGGAACGGTGTGTCAGCATTTTATTGATTTATTTGTGTTCTATTATTGTTCCTCTGACTATTGTTCCACTAGATAAGACTTAAAGTACAAGATACAAGGCTCCTCCTAAGGTCTCTTCACACTGCTGCTGTGTTGGTTGGCCAGGTTACTGCAGTGGTCAGCAGATCACAGATAAATCATTATCTATTAGGGCTGTACATCTGTGGTTCTAAGATAATTCAATTATGATTATTTTCACCACAGTTCCATAAAATTTTCTGATCATCCAGTCACAAATATTTCTCCCATAATGATTGGTAGACTTTTAACAGCACACTAGCTACTAGAATTTAGTGTTAAATGCAAACACACTTTTACATTTGATTTGACTACAGTGCTCCTGCACCATGGCACGGCACACCTACTTGTTCATACAAAGTCAGTGTGCCTCTCCCTTCCTCATTTTTGTTGAGCTATGAAGTTTAGGATAATCAATATATTTTTGAATATTTATAACAGAAAATTGTTTGACTGCGCAATAGGCTCAAACTCACTCAGACACCCCAAGATGCCTGAGAATGTTGAGCTGTTGATGTATAATATTTTTCATTTTACAATATTTTTGTTCTATTTTTAGCTGGTCCCAACTCATATTATCCCTCTCTCATTTTGCTACCAGTACTTTTTGAGCCGCTGTAACACTGGGATTTCCCTGGCGTGGGATCAATAAAGTTTATCTTATCTTTTCTTAAAAACATCACGTCCGGTCAGCCCTCCTCCTCTCCATATAAATTCAGATGTCTCCCCCTAGTGGTGTGTTGTGGAAGAGGAGGAGGGCTCAGCGGCGGTTGTTATGGTGAAGCATTTCCCCCGAGGACGGGTTGGAGCCGGGGACAGCGGCTGATTCAGTTTCACCGACATTAATAACAGACAACACCGACTCTTCAGGTAGGACACGGCGGCATGTTTATCTAAAACTTTCCCTAGGTATTTTATTCCGGGAGACGATTCATGAATACGGCGGACCGTTATTTAATTAACGAAAACAAACACCGGTGCGAATTTCATTTTCGCGTACCATGCAAGCTAATCCGAGCCGTGCGTGACATTAGCACGACATAATTAAAGTAGCCACCATTTTTAATGTAGTTTGCGGCTATTTCTATCATTTTTGTCCAGTAAGAGTTGTGAATTTAGTACAACCTCAACGCTTTTACTTACCAAATAGCCCGTCCCTTTGCGACGAATAAAGGCAGCTAACTAGAATAATTTGTTACCTGTAACCACCTGTTGTTAGCTTATCTGCTGCTAGTAGCCTACTCCCGAAACGATAGCAAACGATAAAAGTATTGAACATTTAAAATATAGATTTACAATAACCGTACTTAGCCTTATAAAGTTATTAATAAGTTTATTGTTATCGTTTATTTCTTGAACAGGTGTAAACTGTCGCAGCTTCCGCTAAAAGTGCAAAGTCGCATTATTATCAGTAAGCATAGCCTGTTATAAATCCATTTGCGTTTGAGTTGAACCGCAATTTGTTGCTTTGGTGAATATACAGCGATTAATTAGCGTAAAGGGAATGCACACTTAATATAGTGTGTATTCAATTCAATACAGCCCTTTAAAGAGTGAGCGTCCAACAGAAACACTTATCTCATTTGTTACCACGTTATATTTTGATGAATGCCTAAACTGACATATTATAACCCTTGACAGTACTATTTAATCTTGACAGCATGTGAGTGGGGAATTAATACACATTGGCCAGACTTGTGTCAGTAAAGTGTGCCCTAAATACAGTACAATACAATGTGGAAACGATGAACATTATGTATGTAAACACTGACATATAGGCTTTACAGGGACTCACTGGTGATATTGACAACTGTGTTACTCAACCAGAGCTGTTGAGCAGAGCTACTGCCCAGGAGGGTGTAAGTGTTATGATTTGGTGGTTTTGGCCAGCTATTCTTGTGACGTTGTCTCACTCACAAGAGTTCAAAGTGCCTCTTCAAAGCACTGCTTCGGTATGCATGGTCAAATATTTGCACGTTTCACAATATCAACCAAGATTGGCATGTAGTGCCTGCACACACATGATTTGAAAGACCTGGGCGTAATCATATAAAGATTAGAGTACATTTAACATTGCAGGAATACTTGGAGTGGACTGTAAGCCTGTAGTGTTGCGAAGAGATACACCGACTGAATTCAGGCCCTTTTAAATACAACATCAGTACATTTTGTCAATGAAACAAGTTGTTTTTTTGGACAATGTACCGTGAAATGTTGGTAATAAGCGTAAAATGTCTTCACCTGGTCCCTTTTACTTTCACTTTGATAGGTCAAGATAACTTAAATCAGAAGGACTCAATCAAAGGTCAGCTGTATTTGCTAGGCTTTGACAGTTAGTTACACATTCTCTCCCATCGTTCTGCTTTAACTTTTAACATGCTGTCAACAGTGATTACTTCATAGAACCTCACAGAAGCTGTTTTAATTGAAAAATAAAGCAGTGGGCAGTCAAACATGCAGTTCTTATGCAATGCATGCTTTTATTTAGTGAATTTAATATTTTAGCCCAGTATGTGTGACATAGTTGTGGTTAAACTCATCTAATTTGCAATTATATTAGTTAGGAGCACTTCTTGTTTGTATGTACTTATATGTATACGGTCATTTACACATTTTTATTAAGCTTATTTTCCCCCCGTCACTGCTCCTGCAGGATGTAACCTTGTTTCCTGGGTTGAAGTCTGTTTGTCTCCTCCCCATCCTTCCTCCTGGTCATTCTTCTCTATCTCTTTTACATTCTTTCCTCTACATCCTCTTACTCTCTCCCTTCGTATCCTGCATTCCAAAACCAGTAACTCTTAGTCTGTTTATGTCCAAATCTGGCAATATAGTTCCATATTTGGCCCCAGACTAGACTAGCTGGCTCTATTTTCTTTCCTCATGGCTTCTTGCTTGCTCTCTTTCCCTCTCGCCCTCTTGCATTACTGAGATTGCTGAGTGATTATATGGAGCAGCTCAAACCTGTACACATGACAGGACTTAATTCCACATATCAACTCGATCTCCTCTCCCTCGCTTTGGCAAAATGTTTTCATTCTCTTTTCGACTTTCCTTCAGACATTCTGTTTATTCGACAGAGTAAAGATGACCTCCATGAATATTTGGCTGGCAGATTAGGTCACTTGGCAGTAGTTCACACTGAAGGCAACGCCATCGCAAATCATCATGCTGGAAACTCAGTGTTGTTTGTTTAATCACATCAACTAGCTCACTTACAATGACCAGAATGTTTATTTTATGATGGCGAACCATGTTTGAACCATAAAGTCAGCTCATTCCTACCAAAGACATTTCCAAATTTCTTGCTGCTTCAAGACGCAGCAGAGATTTAAGCTGTGTATTTCGTTGAGTGCTTGTTAGTTCAGTCACAAGCTGTTCCCGCGTGGTACCATCCACTTGATGAATGTATGAGCCTCAGTGTTGCGTGTGTGTGTCTGTGTGTGTATTCGTAGTGATCTATTCATTTCTGTTGTTGAATGGAAGTTTATGTTCCATAGTTCAGGTGGAAAAGACAGATGTTTATACTGTCAAATTGATGCAGGGATACTTCCCCAAACGTAACAGTTTTAGTACATTGGTTATATTTGTCACAGTGAGTGTTCTGTGTCACTGTGCAGCCATTAGCACAATGCCAGTGCTTGTACCGCTTATATTTCCCTGTCAGTAAATGAGAATGCTCTTAAACAGTCATGCCACTAACAATTCCTTATTCCCAACGGCACGCAGAAAGTTGTGCAATTTGTCACCATATTAGAGACTAATGAGCTGCTGGCCCAAGTCTCTGAGTCAACTAATAACAGTCCAGTACCAGAGAGGCTAAATTAGTTAAACAGATTCATCAATTAGGCAACACGACAAAACCAAGAAAAATGTCATTCTCTTTCTTTCATCCTTCAATATTATCCAATGCTAACCCAAGAATACAAAGCCCTTTATCGTTTGACCTGATTGCAGGATAAACATGCAGTATTTGTTTGTATGACCGATTGTGCTGATGCTATTGTCAGTGTATTGTGATTCCCCCACTGTTTGATTTGAATAGTACTGTTGATTCACCATTAATTTCTTTTGCAGTTCCACTGGAAATATCCGGACATGATGTCATGTTGGCTCCCTCTCTCTCTCTCAGTGGAGTGAGAAAATTTCACAACCAAGCAGCCAACGGACATGGAAATACAAGGTACATCAGCTATTAAAGTAATGCCTTGTTTCCTTTTATTACTGGTAGTGCTGAGACAAGGTGAAACTGACTGGGCTGCTGTTTTTAGACCGACACTGAAAAGATCTTTTAACCACACCCTGCATGATACTCTGTTCACGCTTGATGGCTCTCAGTTAATATGTTGAGAGGCTACGTTCTGACTCAAATGAATATACTGAGCTGAATGTTTTAGTTGAGAAAAGAATAAACTTTAAAATAGTTAGCTTTATATTTTTATCTCTGGGAATTGGACTATTAACCGGCAAATTTACTTCTGTCTGGGCGTGTGTTCTCGCGA
>OMNV01006557.1:75869-126577 GCA_900303265.1 Brotula barbata
CACACATGTTACCTTTTATAAGTTTGTTCTGCTCTGTTCCCCTGACACTCTTCACTGGTTGGCTTTGGCTGTGATTTGACTTGTCTGTGATTCTCTGCCAAGACTCGTAATCAGGAACCATTCTGCTGTGACGTGTCTGTGTGTGTGTGCGCGCGCATGCGCACATACTGTATAATATGTATTGGAACAGAGGATGTGTACTGTATTCATGTGCTGTGTATTGAAATACACCATATAATGCAATGAGTACATCTCATTAATGTTACCATTTACTTAACCAATGGTCCTTCAAATGGTTATATGGGCTCATCCTCTGTAAGGCACCAGCGTCTATGTTGCACAGCTGGCACATCATTGTGATGTATTGTTGTCCATTAGGAAACACTGTAAGAAGTCATGGACTTGGAAAGTGATGTCATCAGTTGATGAGTTTGATAATTTTTTCTCTCTTTCTGACTCCATGACTGCATGCAACTTAAGGTTGTTGAGTTGGTCTAAGAGTTGATATTTGTTCCAAAGTTAAGTTGCAGATAAAAAAAAAGACCAATGGTGTTTTGAAGTTCAGGTGTTTGGTTGTCCTCCAACGTTATGTCAACAGGAAATTTGTATGCAAATCAGACACATTTAGTTTCCTATAGGGCAGGAACACTGAAAGAAACTTTAAAAGCAAGCTCGAGGGCTATGTACCTGTGTAACGCACAGAGAGTCTCTACTTCGATCCAAGTTTAACAGGCCCAGGAAAAGGAAGTACAGAACAGGTCAACACATGCTGAAGTCAGGTGGGACGGTATGTTCTGGGTGACAAGCAGTAAACCGCTTTTTATTGTGGTGACCACATGACTAGTGATTGGTACAAAGAGGGACAAAGAGACACACACTCATTGTTCATTTATTTGCAGCCCGTACTTTGGATGTGACTTTTCATTCAGATTATTTTAATGTTTTGGTGATTCATAACTATAATTCCTACCTGATCAGAGGTTTGAACAAAGCAAAGGTTCAATAAAAAGGCAAACTATAAATCAGATAACGCATAACATTTGGTTGTCTGTTGTCTACCCCCAAACCTACAACAGCATCTTCCACTGTCACCATGCAGTGTGTCATCTCATATGGCAGTAAGTTGACTATTAAACAAAAGTCACCAAGAATAATGGACTACAATTAAAACCTAGCCTCGCTGTCGAGTACGACTTTATGAAAATTAGTTTTAAAAGTGTGGCTTTACTCACAAAAACCACACAGCAACATGTAAGACTGGACCATTTGTTCCACTGATCTTTGAGATTCTGTCGAGCATTATCCCACTAATACAGTAGGTAAGTTCTTGCAGGGATTGTTCCAGGATCTCCAAATCCTTTCACACTTTAAAGCCCCTTAAAAACCCCACAATGCATGTCCTACTTTTCATTTGTAAACGTTTTTTGAAGCAGTTACCAAAAAACTATTGGGCTCCTTTGTTTACCACATTGTTTGTTGTTGTCCCTTTTCTTCGACTAGGGATATCATGGCTTTTGTGTAGCAGGAAGAAAAACTGATGAAAGTGTCTTCGGCAAGCATAAACCATGGCCAAATCTGGCGTAAATCAAATTCATGCTCACATTTGTATTGTTTGTTGATCCTGCCAGTCTGCGGGGCAGTGTGAAGTGAACGCATCAGCCTGAGGAAATCCTTACATTGTAGCCCACGACAAAGGTGGAGAAGTTTTGTATCCTAAAAATAGTAAGAAAGCATAGCAGCAAAAATATGTCTATCCCTAAAGCACTGCTATTTAAGCTTTAAGCTTTTAAGTAGTTCAATTGTGTTCACCAGATAGAGGCCTGTTTGAAACTGTGACCATAGCAGATATTTAGGTAATGTAAAGGAGGCTTATAGAAACATGTCAGAGCAATACTTGGAGATTGTGTAACACACATAAAGAAGTAGAAGCTATGTTGTCTGTTAGTATCCTTTTCTAAAGAGAGGTGAGGGAGAGCTACGGAGCAGCACTGGAAACACAACAAATTCATCCTTTCGCTCAAGGACATTAGCTCAGGGAGGATGTTTGCTGACACAACCTGAATCAACTCACATCCTTCAGCCGAAGGACACACGTCCTACCTATTTCACAATGTTGCTGCTCTATTCGTATCACCAGTAGTCAAATGATCACAGCTGAAAGAAAATGCAGTCTAAACATTATTTTTTGTTCATTGTCAAGCTTGAATGCAAGTTGGCACATAAAGCTACTGAAACTTATTTTCTTATTGAAGACAACAAATCTCATGTGATTATAGTCGGTTTCACACCTGGATCAACATTTTGTTACGTCTTTTTTATCCAGTTCAGTTGATTTAAAACCACATTTACTCTAACGCCTAACAGTGACGTATTTGACGCAGGTTCCATTTGTTTGCTCGGTACTAGGAGTGCCCCATTTCTGTCATTCATGTCCCAAAATGTTCCTGCAAGTTCAATGTGTCGTGAAGTTCTCATCAGTTGACAACTGATGATGATGATGCAGGAATTATATGAATGTCTGTACATATTTCATGATATGATAATTTGCTTCATTCTTTAAATATACCACATTTCTGGAGAGAATTGCAATTAAACAATTTTGTCTGTACATTTTAACTTTTAAAACTGTCCTGATCATCAGTTCTACAAAATTCCATTCATGCTTATGCTTTCTTTTCAGTTGTTCCTTAAACACTTTTATTCATTATTCAACCATACAAGCAGCTCATCGACAGTGATACACTACAGCATATTTCCTGTTTACAGTGCATGAAACCATATCTTATACCATATTCTTACTTTGACTCAGCTCGGGTATTACTTCTGAACCTTTGCAAAAATGTCTTTGTTTTTGGTCTGCACCTGTCCAAATGAACAGAATCAAAGGGGAAAACACAGCAGGAAACAGACAAGAAAAACAGACTAAATGCTTAAGGTGTGACTGAAACCAAAAAGTTTTAATAGGCCACACCACCACCCAAAGCTTCTCTCCTTCATAAATTAATAGCCCAGGAGGAACGGTGTCACTTTAACCTGTTTTCATGAGCCACCTTTCTCTGTCCGCTGCTTTATCAGATGATTTATGGAGTGCGGTGTCGTGTCATTTGGCTCTGTGCTGCATTGGCTCCGTGGCCTAGGACCGCTGCCTCGTCATTCACTCTCCCTATCTCACAGAGTGCCTCTAGTTGACCTTCCCCTCAGCGCTCACAGGCCCAGACCTAAATTATAAATGACCTGCTTGGAAAGAGTAGAGAGTGAGCCATGTAACTTGCCTGGGAAGTTAACGAAAGCTAATGAGAGAGATCTTACTCGTAGAGGGGGCCTCGCTACGCTAGAAGTTTGCACCAAAACATGTTGCACACCAGCTAACAGCCTACTTTTCCACAACATCCCTGACTCAGTCCATGCATATGCCGACAACAGCAAAACGTCTGTCAGGCTGCAGGGTGTGTCAATCATTAATGAAAAGTGTCCCAACATCTCAGGTTTCTTTCAGGAGAGTAGTGGGAGAGTAGGGAGTAGTGGGAAGGAGCTCAGAGGTGAAAGATAACAGGATTAGGAGAACAGTGTGTATGCATTATACTGTAACACAGCACTCACAGTTTCTCTCCTTCTATTTCTCTTTCTTTCTCCCTCTTTCTCTCTGTCCACAGTTGCAAAGAGAGAAGAATGTTGCCATGGAAGGAGTCATTAAAACCATAATGCTTCACTTCCCTCATATGATGAAGAACAATAACAACAAGATGAATATGGAATAGTTTCCACTCTTCGCAGAGGTCCATTACCCAAACTTCTTGATTTGCGCTAGCTGGGATTTTTTACACAGATGAACCTAATTTACCACTCAATACTGACAATGGATTCTCTTGTGGAGTAAAGTCACCAGGACTATGGATAAGCAGGGGAGCATCTAATCTATGGCATTGGAGTACTAGTGTGACTCTATCCTTCTATCAAACCCCCCTCTCTCCTTTCTGCTTTTGTCCCAGTGGATTATTGGCCAAGTTACCCACAGCTGACATGGATGGGAGGACTGAGTCTTTGCAATCCACAGCCGGGACGGCTTTCTTCTGGAAATATTTGTCCTGTATTTTTTTCCATGGTGAGATAAATTAATTTTATCTAAAACATGAGAAAGAGACACTACCACTCCTCCTTGTGCTGCAAATTCCTGAAGTCATGGATATATTTGTCACCTGAATTGCTTGATCATACTTTGAAGATTTTGCTGCCTTAGCTATTCTTAAACTGAAATTCTTAATAAAGTGTAGAAGAGATAACTTTGCATCCATTATAGGGCCTGGCACAGGCCTGACTGGAGGGCCTACTTAAGGCGGACAGGGGAGACATATGAATGACCAGAAACCTGAAATTTAGTATTCATTCTCCTGTAGGAGTACAAACAGGAGCAATAAACAAGGCCACTGAGTGACAGTGCAGGGTGTTGTGGTGACATGGCAGCGGATCACGGCGAGCTGTTGGCTGAGATGGCCACCGTGGGCCGGCTGAGTGCCACAGATCGCCTGAAGCACGCCCAGAAACGTCGTGCTCAGCAGCTGAAGTCTTGGGCCCAAATGGAGAAAGATGCAGCACGAGGATCCAGGGCCAAAGCGGATAAAAAGAAGCCACGCACCACCAAAGTGAAGTTCCCCAACGCCATCACCCTGCTAGATGCAGCTGCACGCAATGATGTGGTGGAGGGTAGGTCACCACAGTGAGAACAATGAAACACACACACACACAGAAAATCCCATCTGGCACTAGTTTCAATATGCTGCTTAAGAATTGTCCATGGGGTTTCTCAAGACAGACACCCTGGACTTTCAAACAAAGGCAATGGACATTCATTCTATTATTATGTGGTTATAAAGGATACATCACAGATTCAGTGTAAATGTATCATTCATTCTGGATATGACAGGGTTATGTGCCAAACATTCATTTGTTCATGTGGAAAGGACTCTGCCCAGTGAGTGACAATGCTGTGTGTGTATTGGTGTTTGTTTGACTTCTTCTAGTGAGAGAGCTGCTTAACAGTGGCATCAGTCCAGATTTATTCAACGAGGATGGACTAACAGCACTGCATCAGGTACACAAACTATACGCCTAATATTTCCTTTACATGCTCCTCAACCACCAACACCACAATAACCTCACAGTCACGCTCATTCTTAAAAACATACACAACATGACAATAACAAACGTCCCTTCATTCACAGAAACATAATTATAGAGTGGAGTAATACCAACAGTAAAACGTCACAGTGCTGTTTTTGGAGAACATTAGAGGTCACTTCTAATCCTCACTCATAACCCTAACTCTGTTCTACTCCATATGCCTTTTGAGAGCAATAAACTAAACACAAGCACTCAGTAAACTGCGCTCTAAGACCCAAGTGTCTTCCCAAATTAAATAACCATCTACTTGTTATTTGGGAATCGGGAAAATTAAGTTAGGAAGTCAAGTTTGGTAAAAAGTGCTCATGGTGCTGGCATGTTAGTGATATTTCCAGTGTATTTTATTGTATTGCTTGTTTAGCATACAAACGCTAGTCCATGTATCCCATCAACCCATTATTATTCCCAACTCATCCACTAGCAACACTTATCAGATTTTCACAAACTTGTGATCGGCTTCAGCAAGGCAGGTCACCTTTTCTTCAGCCTGTGTGTTTATAATTCGCGTGATCTTGGCTTTGAGCTCACAAAGTAGTGTTTGCCTTTGTTTTGTCTGAGCCTACACTTATCTAAAGTCAGTTTACATGAACATGCTGATGCATTCTCACAATGTTACTGCCAGGCTACTCACTCAGGCTTACATTTGAAGTCAGACGGAGCAGAAACTGTCATTAGGCTGTTGCTTTGTTTGCTGAAGACCTCAAGCACACAGACAAAAAGTACACTATAGTCAGTCAACAAACTGACAGTCAGTCAGGCTTTTTCGGCCTTCATGTCTTTCCTTTGTGTATGTCTTTACAAATGTGCAAAACATACACGCTACTATGAAGTCATGAAAGTGGTAATAGACTCCCCCGGATCACGCTGGAGAGGCTGTGCCATCATTCCAACTCTGTACTTCATTCTTCATGTCTGTTCACATCCAATTTTAATCATATTCCTTCCCATCTCCCCTCCATTCCAAGTGCTGCATTGACGATTTTGTGGAGGTAGTGCAGTGCCTACTGGATGCCGGCGCATGTGTGAATGCCTGTGACAGTGAGCTGTGGACGCCTTTGCATGCTGCTGCCACCTGCGGACACACGGGCCTTGTGCAACTCCTGGTGCAGGCGTGAGTTTGTTTACATTTCATTCAGCCTCTCCTTTTGGCGCCACATTTTTCATAATATTTGTTCTGCTGTCTTTGCAGCTGTATCCATAATGTAGAAATAAATGAGTTGATTGTTAAGTTCACACCTTCTCTCTAATATCTGATTAGTCATCCATTCAGGTAGAGTGGACATGATTTTTTAGGCCAGAGTATAAGCAGACTGTGTGTCTGCTTTGGCATTTAGAGAGTATCTGGTTTACATAAACAATGCAAATTTGGTTTTATATTGATTCTCCAAACACTCTGAATATGCTACTGAAAACATGATTCAGAAAAAGAGTTCACCTAGGTGTGTCACTTTGCACTGCTCTGTGCTCGCATTCAGTTGTCTTTGCATATGTGTGTGTGGGGGGATTGTCTGTGTGCATGCGTGTCTGTGTGTGTGCACACTTTAGTGGGGCGGATCTGCTGGCCGTCAATGCAGATGGTAACATGCCCTATGACCTCTGTGAGGATGAAGCCACCCTTGAACTGCTGGAGATGGTTATGGCTGAACAAGGTGAGTGAGAGTCAAATTAAAATGGAGTTTTCATTAACTCAGAGTTCAGAGCTGATTTTAAACGAAACACAGAGGGAACAACTCAGCATCCAGGCCTAACCCTCCTAACTTAATACACTGCCAGATTTGATTTCAAGTGAGATAAACCAATGGATATATTTTGAGAAACAAACTGTAATGCTGTTTTTGTTTTTATTTGTAGGAATAACCCAGGAGCGAATTGACGAATGTCGAGAGGCTAAGGAGACAGCAATGCTGACTGACATTCGTGCTCTGGCTGAGAGTGAATCAGACTTAAATGCTCAGGACTACAATGGAGCAACACTGGTAAGCTGAGGGACACACACAGAAATGTCGAGAAACTTCAAGTATTTGGAAATAAATGAATTTTGAACTGTACAGTTGCAATTATGAAATGTATTCTTAGCAGAGCATACCTCTGAAGATTCTCTTCTCTGTATCTTTCTCTTTTTTCGTCTCTCCCAGCTTCATATAGCATCTGCTAACGGCTACCTGTCTGTAGCAGAACTACTGCTGGAGCACCGAGTGCAAATAGATGTAAAGGATTCTGATGGCTGGACACCGCTACATGCCGCCTCCTGCTGGGGACAGGTTAGCACTGCAGTTGTACCAACATCATTAAAAAAACACCCACTCCTTTTATGTCATTTTTTTTTGCATTTGATCCAAAGATCCAAATGGTTGAACTGCTGGTGGCCCATGGAGCCAGTCTTGACACCAAGTCAGTCCTGGAGGAGACGCCTCTAGGTAAGACTAAGAAGACTTTTTGCTCTTCTCTTTCCTTACAATATTACCACTTTTTTATACACATTATACACACATTACAAATGATGCTTCTAATCTGACACTGAACAGAATCTGTTTCATGCCTCTGCCGGCAAACCCATCTGATCCACTATCAAACTTTCGTACTCTATAGATGTGTGTACAGATGAGGAGGTCAGAGCTAAACTGTTGGACCTGAAGCACAAACATGACGCTATCATGAAGAGCCAGGACAAGCAGAAGGGCACGCTACAAAGACGAGTGTCTAGTACAGGCAGTAGAGGGTGAGACAGTACATTTGGGTGGAGAAAGTACAATGGAACTCGAGGAGGTACTTGGGATGTAGCAGGAGCAGTGTTTTACTATGCTTGCAACCCTGCTGTTTATCTCGTGCAGCAAGGTGGTGCGTCGCGTCAGTGTGAACGAGCGATCCAGTCTGTACCGGAGGGAGCACCACAAAGAGGCCATGGTGTGGCAGGAGCGTGGCCGACAGCCGGAGCCCCAAGATGAAGATGAGGACCGGCAAACAAACAATGAGCTGCACCAGCACGCGGCCATGATGAACGCTGTACTGTCACCTTCACAATCAGTTTCAGTGCCAGAATTTTTTTGTCTAATGTTACAGAGTTGAAGCTGATTTGACCGCAGCTTTCCATTAATGTCTTTTATTCGTTTCAGGTTGCTGGTGGAGGATCCATTTCCCATTTGGAGGACTTAGAAGCTACAGACAGGAAAGTAACATCCAGTGTAGGGAATGGAGGGACAACAGTTTCACTGGCCTCCTCTGTTCCTGGAGAAATGTGGAGTGGTGGAGGTCGCATGGATCGCACCGCCTCTTACCAGCTCAGCTCTGCGTCAGATGCAGTTTCAGTGCCTGGGTCTGCCGAGAGCAATGGGGAAGACAATATGACCCGAGAGAAATCACACCACACCCTGGCTGAATTGAAACGCCAGCGGGCAGCTGCCAAGCTCAATAAGTACCCAGCACCTGCACCTCCTCTGCCACCTCCTTCAGAGGAGGAGCCTCCCGTTGAAGTGGTTGAGATGACACCTACGCAGAACCAGGAGGAGCTCGAAGAGACACCCAGCATTGAGGAGGTGGCCTCCCCCGACCAAGTGTACTTCACCCCAGCCAGTGGAGATCCTCCACTGCTCAAGCTCCGAGCTCCTGAGGAGGACCAATCCAAGAAGGAGCCCTGCTGTGGGCTCATGTAGACAAGCTGACACACACACACAGACAAGCATATGGCATATATATGAAGATGAAGATGTGACACTCCAATGTGGCAAAAACATTTTTAAACCGATGATAGAAAAAAAAAAATTTAATCTGTGCTCTTTAAGTTAAGGTCTAAGTTATCAACATGCCTCTGAAGATTTGTTCTGTCTCATATTTCAGAGAATTATTGTGCAATTTTTGTTCCTACTTAACCTTTTATATCTATTTTTCTATAATCGGTAGGAAACATAGTTCACACTGAATGTCAATGCTTTACCTCTTGCTTTCTCATCATAGTCTCTTATTACCAAATGGATCTCAGTTAGACCGCACATCTCCCTCTTGTGGCGTAGACAAGAATTGCGGTGTTTGGCGTTCAATTTCAAAATTCTGCTTTACTCAAGCTTGTCTTAACCTCATTACATATCTGTTACTAGATTACTTTGCTGATGTTTAATAGAAATTATGAAAAATTATAATTGAACTGGCCATGTTAGATAATAGCCATTCTGGATTTGTGTTAAATTTACATGAATTTGTAAACAAGGAACATTTCCTTGTTTGTTTTCTGACCAAATGTTTTGTTTCTTTCATTAATGAGCTTGAAGGTACTTGCCCCGTAAACCATAACACCCTCAGATACAAATGTGTTCCAGGTTTGATTCAGAAAAGTTAGACAATATGGAGAACTGCTAGATGAAAAAGTCTCCAGGAATTTAAACATTTGTAATGGTGCAGTTTATAAATCAAGAGTTTAAATTAATTTGAGGTCATCTGTACGTACTGTCACTCAGGTGATAATTTACTCAGCCCATCATGATCTGCTGTAGCCTAACTAGATTTCTATTTTTCTGCCAGTATTTCTATTTTTCTATTCTATGAAAATAATCACGTTATTTATTCTATTTGACACTGAATATGACTCGACATGTATAGTTATCATATTATTTTTAAAAATAATTTAATTCCAAGTGGGCAAGATATTCTGTGATTATTGTTAAACCAAGTAAATCCATCAGTACCGTGATTCAGATTGGTGCCTTCTTTAGGTGTGATAGATTTAATATAATTTTGCAACGCTTGCACAAAGTCCCACATAGTAGATTTGGTGAGCAGTGGGATAAGCTGATCAGACATGGACTTCAATTTAATTTATGGTCAGTGCACGCTGATTTCTTGTTGACATTTCATTTTTGTTAGTGATTTGTACTAAAAAAAGAATGTCAAAACAACATAAAAGGCTTCTTTTTCACAAACGAGTTTTCTATTGTTCTTATTGCATAATAACAGGCATACATTGGTTATGTTAATGTGAGAGATAATGGCTCTATCACTGTGTGCATAAGTGTGAGTTTTAGAGAAATCAAGGTGAGTCACTTTGTCCGTTCAAACAAGCGTTATTTCTTGGAATGAAGAAATACCTGACAATTTCTGTTCAAATGCCATTCTTTGCAGGAACTGAGTCAGTCAAACCAGCGTGGTGAGGCAGTGATTATCAAACCTGGCTGCTCGTCGACTTCAGATTTCTCCCATTTTGGACATGTGGTGGCATTACGTAAGGTCGTATTCCAAAGTACAGACCACTCACACATACACAAAAACAGCAGTCATCTGTAGCGGTCTGTTCAGCTTCAGATTTGATTTTCAATCACGTCGTACATTTCTTTAGCCTGTTCATCTAGAGAATATTACATAAAATAAACTCTGCGTGTTCACTCATATCCACTCACAAACACACACACACACACACACACACGAATCTTGATGCTTTCCAGGTCATGTTAGGTGTGCACTTGGCAACAGCAATGTAAGCATAAGTTAAAAATGGAACATGCCAAACCTTAGCCATGCAAAGCTACATGGGCTTTAGATTTTAATGTAGAGCTGAAATAAACAATAAAAGAATGATTTACTGTTCAGATTGTGAACGTTGGAGTAGAGTGGTGTAGAGTAGAACTCGCCACGTGACGCTGCTAAAATACACACAGCGTGACACATGAAAGTCACTGGGGCATCACATGCTTTTATGTGAGCTGCTTTAGTGAGGATATCAAATGTCTTTCCCAAGCGTTGTCCAAGACACGGGAGTGTTCCGTCTCACACACTGTTTCTCATGCAAACACAGATAGCTGTTCGCCACGCTCTCGCTTAACCCTTTCCACGTCAGGTGTGTAAATAGAAAATATTAATCAAAGTCCCTGGAGCAGGATGGGTGTCAGTGTCAACTCCTCAGCCCCGTGTAGTCACCGTGCCCTCTTTACTGAATGTTGGTCCTCACATAACACGAATGAGACTTTCTGTGTCATTCTAGCAGCCCACATTCCCTAAATGTCAAGTGTGCCTTTAAAGGTGACATAATATCGTCATTTTTCACGTTACTGTCATGTTGTGAGCTGCCTGAGATAGTTGGAGAGTTTGTTTGATACACGCTCCATTGAAGAGCATTGATAACATCTCTAGATATTATTTAGGCTTATTTATCTAATAAACAAAAATGATGAGGAGTGCACAAACCCTGTAGTATTTGAGGTTAACTTTAACACCCTGCCCGTTCTGCATTCAGACTTATGTGGCTCAAGAACCACCTGCTACTGTTTTTCACAACTGTCTCAGCAATTGATCTCACGCACAGCTGTCATTAAACTTCTGTCATAATTTTGATCTTTCCTGGTATAAATGCAGTTGTCAGGACAGGAAGAAAGAGATGACAGTTTCAAACAGAGCACGATGGTAAAAAAAACACTGAATATATGAAAGCTTTTCGACAGGCAGACACATACAATTCTAATGCAAAAAAGGCAAAAGGCAAATACATTGACAGCATAACATCAGCAGAACACTACATATCAGTCCCCGTCGTGGACGAGGTGTGCTCATGTCTGCTTTCATCTACATTCGATAAACCTGCCAGTCCAGCGTTTAAAAACAGGCTATTTAACCGAAACCCTGTAAAAATATTCGAAGGAAATAAAAGACAGACAGAAACCACAAATTAATGATTTCACATTCTGTTGTGTGTGTCAGTGTATTCAAATGAAAAATTAGTCATGCACTTAAACTCGATTACTTGTGGACTAAATACGCCCTTGATAGCAGTTTGTAAGTCCCGGAACATACAGAATAGCCACTTTGCTTTCAGTAAGCTTGAACTGCATGTCTGTGGCTTTCATGCAAAAGTAGTCAAAGGGGAGGAGGGGTGTTTGATTTGGTCTATAGGGACTTGTGTGAGATTTGGTGGTTTTGAGTTTATGAGTAGCTTAGGCCGTTTCAGCACACTCTGTACTGCTAGAGCAATTCTCGACACACAGGAGCTCCTTAGATTAGATAAAGATGCACTTGGTCAATGGTACACATTTGTGATGTTGGATGTGTTTATCTTAAACCGCTATTACTCCTCACTTTCATACTTTATCCTCTGAAAGATTTTCTTCCCTATGCATTAGAACTACACACTTTGCTGGGCCACTTTTTCTGAAATATTAATATATTGAGCGAATAGAAGTTAAGCATAGGTTACCCCACTGAGAGTGGCTTTCCTAATCCTGATAGTGTGACTGTCATACAGTACATTCCTCCAACAGTCAGGCTTTGTTCCTCTAATAGCTCTGCTGGCCTGCACATGGAGAAATGGCCACACAGAGTAGTAGAAGAGGCTCCACAGAACTGTCACTATTGCTTAGATTCTACTCTGATATTCTTCCTCTGATAGATGATAGATAAATGACTTGGATAAATTTGGATAGGGACTTTTTCACATTTGCTACTCATTAATAATTGAGTATGCCTTACTTTTTAAGATAAAACAATTTCTAAAATTTCTGGATGTGTTGGCTATCAATTCAAACAGAATTCAACCTGCTGTATTTGGTATCTTTGGAAACATTGTCCATTTAATTCGATTTTAACATAGTTTTATAAAGATGGACCCAATGGGCGTTACCTCCGAGTTTAAGAGGTGAATGTGTGGATGTTTAAATTCCCAGCATTCCCTACAGCACCTGAAGGCATCATTACCAGCCTGGCGCGGTCGTTAAAATCCAGCCAATCGCGGGCGGGAGCGAGTGTGGGCGTGGTTGGTAGAAGGTAATATGAACGCTGAGGTGCTCCACTGTCACTTCGGGTCCTGTTGGAGAAACCTCGATGACTTCTCCAACTCCGTCAAAGTAGTAAGAACTCAACCCGTTGGCTTTTACTTTTACTTGTCAGGTGACGTCATCTACCGTATGTTTTTGATTTCACCCTCTGCATTTGGTTTCAGATATCTCATCACTTCGGATCGTCCGCGGTAAGCGCAAAGATGTCCCAGCACACAGAGAACGGGGTCCCGAGGAGGGACAAGGTGCTGACTGTGGACAACATGAACCCCTGTGTGAAGCGGGTCGAGTACGCGGTGCGTGGTCCGGTCGTCCAGCGGGCGTTGATGCATGAGAAGGATCTGAAAGAGGTAAAGTTCATGAGGGGAACGTTGGTGTTGAACGGGGAGAGAAAAGTTTCGATGGGACATTTGGCTGCGATTTGAGAGAATTGTGGTTAAAAACAGAGCGCAGTCTCTGAAGTCGTCAGGGTGGTTTGGACCCAGCAGTCACTCAGCTGCTGAGCCAGTCCAGCAGCTGGAGTTTGACTGCAGGCAACAGCCAAACTGACATCGCCCTCCCCCAAAACATTCTTTGTGGTCTCAAATTCCTTTTTATTGTAAAAGTTACCTGGAATCCAGCTGAAAGTGGTTCAGTCAGTCAGTTTTGATTCCAGCTGATGAGGAAGGTGTGCAATAAGACTAGTTCCTTGTTGCTGACCATTAGGACAGCAAAGACGAGTTGGTGATTCTGTTGGCTCGGTCTTGCCTGGAGCTGTTTGCTAACCGACAATGGATGAGCTTTTACTAATGCATCAGTGTCTGTTAAGATTTGCAAAAGCACTTGCACTAAGTTGTTGGTGTTGGTGTTATTGATCTAACATACTAAGGGCAAAGGAAAACTGCATAAATCATCCTCACGGTCAGTGCACTCAGCTGGACAGGAGCAGGATCCAGGCTATGTGGGTACGGTCTGTGCTGGAGTGTTATTACATAAGAGAGGGTGCATTCTCTCTCCTCTTTTGTCTCCCTTCGTTTGCTTACCTCCCTCCTCCTCTTGGGTAAGAGGTCATTGGAGGGAACTTTGAGGCTCCAAGGCCTCTCCCTGCAGGCAAGCAGCCACGGCTCTCTTGGAAGTACTCATCCTTCTTGTTACTTTACTTTTTCCCCCTCCACGTATAACAAATGAAAAACTTCAACCCAACTTCTAATAACAAGTTCGGGGGCAAATCAGAGTAATTGCACATTTAGGCATATAAGTAAATCTGTCGGTAACTGGAAAAAACCTGCACAGCTTAACTCAGTTTAGTGTGTGTACTGAAAGACACACCAAAAGTCAAAGATGTACCTATTGTATTCCACGTTGGCAGTGCTCTCTGTGTGGAGAGGAGCTTAAAAACGCCATGGAGCAAAAGAGTGAAAGAGTTTTGTCAGAGGTTTTTAAGGATTTTATAACTGTAGTTGCTAGGTCAGCTAAAGTACTACTTCCTGTCCAAACTGTGACTGGAACTCTTTTACAGGCAGCTCAGCAGATTTTAAGAGTGTGTGGACGTGTGTGTGTGTGTATGCAATCATGGGATAGGACAGCTGTGATAGTGATAGTGATGATAGTTCAGAAATTAAATGACAAAACAGTAAAACGAAAATGCTGTAGACTGGTGAAACGTCTGCTCAGGTTCATCAGTCCGGCGTTGTGATCAGTTCCTGGTACCGGCCGGGCCAGGAGAACTTGGAATCCCCTCTTAAAGAGAGAACAATGGCGTCTTTGTTGTGGAGAACAAGGGAGGAGGGTGGAAGCTTCAGCTGGTGTCCCATGTCAAAAAAAAATCACATGATTTAACTCCAAGCCATCAACACTTTTAGCTCAGGAATTCTTGTTCTATCCACTGATGAAGCTCATAGCCAAATAATAATAATTTTAATAAATCATCACAATTGTGACAATTTGAGATGGACATGTGAGTGTCGTTTAAGACATAGACCACTAAATAGTCAGGGTAAGGTTCTGAAAAAAAATGGATAAATTTATGCAGGATTAGTCAACAGAGTCAACTGAATGTGAACGAAAGTTCAGGTGAAGAATAGAAAGGACAGCACCTCATTTTAACTTTCTCAGGAATTTGTGATGAGTGTAACAGATTCAGGCACCTTTTATCCTGACTGACACACACATAGACACACACACGCACGCACAGACTTGTAGGAGATGATTAATTCACTGAAAAAAATCAACTGTGCTCAATTTTATGATCAGGCCAAGGCTCCACGAGAAATTCCTCCAGTTTAGTGTGTGTGTGTGTTTATGTGTGTGTTTATGTGTGTGTGTGTGTCATCTTTATTCAGATTGACCCTCCTGGTTCTTACATCAACAAGATGTAAGATGCAAGATGTTCATGTGTCTGTTTCTTTGTAAAATAAATCCGCCAATAAGACACCAAAAGGTTTGTCAGGGTGACAGAAGAGCAGTTGGCTCCAGTTTGATTTGCGTGCTGAGACATTGGGTCGACTGAGAAGAAGACTTGAAAGCTTGACTAACACATTGTCTCAAGATGATACTGTTTGAGATGATAAGGTGAACATCAGAGCAACTGCAGCTGATTCATTTTAGCATTCTGGCCTAAACAGCAGACAGAACTGCAAACCATCTGGACAAGCAAGTACAGCTGCAATGCTTATGGTTTCACAGCACAGAATTTTAGAGCTTCAGTGCAGCTGTCGCACAGATTTGACAGGTCTGCGCTACAAAAATATATTATTTATTAAATATTATTTCCCTCCCTTGCTTTGTCTCCTTCCCTCTCGGCGTCTTGCATTTGTCCCTCCTACGAGAACGCCCATTCCAACATGTTTAGACACGGGTCCATCCATCTTGTTTGTCTCCCTGTTGAGGTGCTATTACCACACGCAGCAATTATCAAACAGGAAGTTTGCAGATTCTCTCTTAAATCTTCTCGGACTCTGTACGCTTCAACTTAAGCTGCCTTGGTCACTACAACTAAATCTTAAATTCTTTGTGTCTTCACAGGGAGTCAAGAAGCCTTTCACAGAGGTCATCAGAGCAAACATTGGCGACGCCCACGCCATGGGTCAAAAGCCAATCACGTTCTTCAGACAGGTGGGATGACACCCACTGCCAGTAGCGCTTTCACAACTACAGTCTTGTACTCCACAGGTGTTTGGCTACATGCCATGATAAGCACATATGGCTGTTTTTTTTGTTTTTCTGTCAGGTTTTGGCTCTATGCACGTACCCAGAACTTTTGGAAGACAGTAAGTTTCCAGAGGATGCAAAGAAAAGAGCACGCCGCATTCTTCAGGCCTGTGGAGGACAAAGTATAGGTCAGGTGACATCCATCTCCACGGCAACACACACATACACAGAATTTAGCCACTGGTGCTGTGTGATGCGTGTGTTGTAAACGGAGCAAGTCCTGTTTCAAGTAAATCTTCATTTAAGATAAGATAAGATAAGATGAGAAATTTGTCCTGCAGGGGCCTACAGTGCGAGCACGGGCATCGAGTGCATCCGCCAGGATGTGGCGAAATTCATCGAAAAGAGAGATGGTGGAATCCCCTCAAACCCTGACAACATCTATCTCTCCACCGGGGCCAGCGACGCAATTATGGTACGGATGCAGTTCTTGATGACTATAGCAGCTTGTCATGTATATTCTGGGTCCTGTGCATTTATCTGTGGTAAAATGTCATATGAATATTATCTATAATACACTCCAACAATAGATCCCATTTGAGGACATTTATTTTGTGAAACCAGACTGTGACAGTCCCTTTCATTAAACTAAAAGCGAGCTTGTTGTACACGGCACACCTGTGACTTTACTGCACCCACAGACCTTTGTCATGTTGTTTTACAGCTGACCTCATGGTACCGTGAGCTACTGCACCATAACTGATCAAATATTATATAACAGCACTGGGTTGGGTGCCAAATAAGGTCGCCTGATTTCTTACACACCTGCTGTTAAACTGAATAGGAATGTATTTGATCTTTGCCAGACCATAATGAAGTTGCTGATGAGCGGTGAGGGTCACAGCCGCACAGGAGTGATGATCCCCATCCCCCAATATCCTTTATACTCGGCCACTCTGGCAGATCTGAATGGTGTGCAGATCAACTACAACCTGGACGAGGCAAATTGTTGGAGTCTGGACATCACCGAGCTCAGGAGGGCCGTGACTGCAGCCAGGCAACACTGCAGTCCCCGTGTCCTGTGCATCATCAATCCGGGAAACCCCACTGGTACCTGTGGCATTCTCCATGTTCTGTTACATTCGGTCCAATTCAGATATTAAACAACCTTTAGAGATGCGGTTACCTCTCTGCGTAAGCGCTTCTCTCTGCTGATCATCAAACCCTGGTTGTCATGTGATAGGTCAGGTCCAGAGCCGACAGTGCATTGAAAACGTGATCCGATTTGCCAAAGAGGAGAGACTCTTCCTCATGGCTGATGAGGTGAGTCAACAATGCCATTTTCTTTTCTTTTTTTTTCTCTTCTCACTTTCTAAATCACGTCTGTTGAGTCTCATAGCTTCCTGCGGGTTTGATCAGTCACCTGAGAGCAGAATTATCAAAACATTTGTAAAATTGTCAGTGGGAGAGGGTTTGACCCATACATACACACTGTGTTAACATTGTCCCTCTGCTTTGTGATGTAATTTAATGCTCATTTGCTCCTTTAAGACGAATCAGTCTGCTTACCAGATGTTACAACATCCTGAAGTCACCAGCTGCCGCTCACACAGACAAACTGCTGCTATAATGCAAGTAAAGCGTCACTAATGCAAACCTGAAACGGCTCCAATGTTCCTCGTGCAGGTGTACCAGGATAACGTGTACGCGGAGGGCGCTGAGTTCCACTCCTTCAAGAAGGTTCTGTTTGAGATGGGACCAGAGTACTCCAGCACGGTGGAGCTCGCTTCCTTCCACTCGGCCTCCAAGTGCTACATGGGAGAGTGAGTTTGTAGCCAACACATTCTTCAACAAACACACCTGTATTGCAAAACATACAACAAGAGGAGTGTCGCAGGCTTTGCTACTTGCCTATTGAAACATAGATAAGCTGAAAACTGGATTTCCATATATTGAAATCCAGATTTATTTGTTTTAGCTCCTGTTGCCTCACTGCAATTGTCACCTTAAAGCGTCTTATTTTCACAATGCCATAAGAACCGATCCTCCTCCTCTACAGCAACCACCGTGTGACCTTTTCTGCCAGTGCCTCGATTTTGTCTTATGTTGTGTTTGTGTAAGGTGTGGCTTCCGTGCAGGCTATATGGAAGTGATCAACATGGATGCTGACGTGAAGAGCCAACTCACCAAGCTGGTGTCAGTACGTCTGTGCCCCCCCATACCTGGCCAGGCTCTTCTGGACCTGGTGGCCAACTCGCTGCAGCCTGACGAGCCTTCATACGCCACATTTATCAAGGTCTGTAAAAAACGACAACCACACTTCCTCGTCGGGCAGTATTTGCTTACATTAGCTGTAATGTAACTATCAAGACAATGATAGTTGCATGCTAACACCACACCTTTATATTAACCAAATAAGCACGCCGTAGCTGTGAGCTCTCACACGGAAGCAGGGACGTTGGCGTTTGAATGAACTATTCAAGGACAGCAAAGGGTTTGATTCTTTGAGAAATGGATAAATGCGCTGAGTCTGCTTTTTTAATATAAGCCTGTGTCCATCAGACGTCCTCAGGCAGATGGAATGTTTTGTCCAGGAAGCCATTAAGCTAATGGTCTGCACAGTTCAAAGCACCAAGTCTGTCTTTGTGCTTCCAGGAAGCTCGATTGAGTGTTCTTACCATGACCACTTAGTACATATGTATACATCAGGGGGAGCAACAAATCAACTCATCATTTGATGTTTATCATTTTCCCATATTTAGCTTATAAATGTATCTCTGTGGCTTAACCAAAGAGACTGAACGTTTACATATAAAAGGCCAAATTTAAAGGACATTTGTGGGCGTTTTTTAGCCGCAAATAAAAATGTTTGTGTGATCTGATGCATCCCGTAGTTTGTTCCTGTTGCGCCTGCATTGTCAGGCCGTTAAAGCAGCTCATCCTCCCTATGGTCACATCGCTCAGTTTGCCTAATGGACCTGTGCTCATTCAAATATGAAGGTTAGTCAATTACAATTACAGATAAATCTATAGCAAAACTGAAGTCTTTTCTGCAGTCTTCCTGGTTTAGCAGGAAGACTGGTTTAGCAGGAAGACCAGGAGGTGTAGCAAAGATGCGCCACCCCTACCTTCTGGAGAGAGTGATGTCGCAAACCCGGATGCACAAAGCATCCATACACAGCTCAGCAGTGACAAAATGATGAAAAGTGATGATCGGATTTTGTTGGTTGGAGTGTATCCAATAGTTCACATTTCACCTTTTCACCTGCAGGAGAAGAGGACAGTATTACAGAACTTGGCAGACAAAGCCAAGCTAACTGAGCAGATCTTGAACAAGGTGCCTGGTATCACCTGTAACCCCGTGCAGGGCGCCATGTACAGCTTCCCCCGTATCACTCTGCCTCAGAAAGCAATCGACAAGGCCAAGGTGTGAACTGCACACAACAAACACACACACACACACAC
Source organism: Brotula barbata (assembly GCA_900303265.1). Classification (NCBI taxonomy): domain Eukaryota; kingdom Metazoa; phylum Chordata; class Actinopteri; order Ophidiiformes; family Ophidiidae; genus Brotula; species Brotula barbata. The sequence goes on from OMNV01006557.1 coordinate 95,390, forward strand.
ACACACACGTTTTCCCTGTCTGATGCTCAGATTCTATGGGAAAAGCAGGTTTGCTTCACATGCACCATTTGTGCTCTGCAGGAGAACGGAGAGAAGCCCGACATGTTCTACTGCATGAGGCTGCTGGACGAGGAGGGGATCTGCCTGGTACCAGGTAGTGGCTTTGGACAGATGGAGGGAACGTACCATTTCAGGTGGGTACAGTAAAGATTAGGTTTAATCACATCTCTTATTAAAACGTAGATTTCAGTTAAACGTCATGCCGGATTTTTTTAGCCTTGTGCTGCTTACAGTGACATTCTTGCAATTTTGCAACATTTTCGGGATTTTCAGGTCGTTCACATCCAAACTACGGGAGACTTTTTTTATTTTAGTTTGTTAATTTTGGAGATTTTTTTTATCTGAAAATCATGACATTCGTAAAATTATAACCGCTCTTCCCTCCGTTGTCCATCTTTCTCTGTGCAGGATGACCATCTTGCCTCCCGCTGAGAAGCTGAAGATCTTGCTGGAGAGGGTTGCCAAGTTCCACCAGCGGTTCACAGCGGAGTTTTCATAACACGGGCCGTCAAATCATCCGCATTTTAGAAGCAACAAATTAATGACAGTGATTTTTATAATTTTAATATTCTGGCTGAAGCTCAATTTGGAGCCTCACCGTATGCATGACCCGCAGCAGCATAAGCATGATGCACTGTCTGGGAGTACTGTCCAGCTAATGGAAGAAAAAAAAGGTTTATATCATCATGCGGATTGATTGTCTATATGACAATTTTAATGCATTGATCAGCCAGTCTTGAGTACAAAGGAACCCATTTGTACATACTTGAGTGATTGGACTTTGTGCAAAAGGGTTCAGTGTTAAGTAAAACATGAATCATAAGTTTGTGCTGATAATAATAATATGTTGTCTTTGTTAACTGCAGTTATGTTTACTAAAAATCGCAACTACATTGCAGAATGCAGCTGCCACAACATCTGCAGGTTAATGGTGTCGGATCAGGTGACTTTAAAGATTTGTTGATATATTAAAATCTACAGGGAAAATGTGTAAACATTTACTTTGGTTTCCAGTACTTTGACTTATTAAGTATTATTTCATTCGATTTAGTTGTTACATACAGTTAGGAAAGAGACTGTTTCAGCGTTTTTGTATGTATTGTCTAATGTTCCTCCTCGTTATCCCTAGTGGGTCACGTGATGAGGAAACGTTTACTGACATGTATCGGCAGAAGACGTAACGTTCACTGTGTCGGCAGGGATGGCATGACAGTCTGTGTACAGGCTGAATGATTTAATCAAATTACGGGAGAATTGTGTGTAATGGTGCAACAATTTACAAATAAGTGGCTGAAGACGGAGCATACATGCAGTATAAGATGAAACCCTAAACAGAGATGGTAAGATAACGCTACAAATGGCTTATTAGTATTTCAAACTGTTTCTCATATCGTAATTGCATTTATACTTAAGTTTATGTATGGGGAGAAGTGTTTCTACATTATTCCACATAACTATATTCCATACTTCCTGCCTGTTGCTGAGCCTGGAGCCCAGTTGTCAGTACAACACAATGTGATGTGACAGGTGGAAAAGACAAACATTTAGCTTGGGGCTCTTTTCCACCCGGAATTTTTCTTTTTCTTTAAATCTATCAAGTAAAGATGTTCTTTTGCTCTGAGAGAGCTTTTTAATATGAGGTATACTGGAACAGCTATACCGCTTCATTTGAATGAAAATCCCCCTTTTGAGCCATACACACTGTGCCAGATTAGAACTAATGAGCATTTCATTCAGATGGTGTGAGTTTTGGGCATTCAGACATCATTACCTTGTAAGCTGTTACTGAGATCTCTCATTTGCCAAAACATGGAGACAAACCAGTTATAAATGTCTGTCTGTGTATGTTATGAAAGGGTGAGCTGCCATCTGTGTGTAAAATACAAGTCACTGCATTTCTTTATCATAATGTAGTAATTTGTACTAATGTTGAACTATAAAATGACCTTGTTATCTGAAATGTCAATACATGTAATTGGGGGAAAAGGAATGTTGTTTGACCTAATTTGACATAGCATATTACACTGGTTTTGTTTAGGTTGTAATAACTACACCATAAGTATAATCGTGTGTTTTTGAAATGACTGGCCAAAAAGCCTCCACCATTTTCACTTTATTTAAAAAGACTCAACAGCGCTTACATGCGTCAGAAACAGAAAAAAGCAGAACCTCTTCATTTCAACAGAAACTAAAATAATGACTGAACTTTAAATCACTGTAACTCAGTAACACGGCACGTTCCGTTAGTTTCCCTTCACCTCCCCGCAGGTTTCTTCAACACCCATCAATGCCCCAGCGTGGGAAAAGTTCTGAGCCATTTGGCAAGAGAGAAATTTTCAAAGTTCATCTCTCTTCTGTGTAAGCTTTGTGGCGTGCTTTTCCAAAAACTGGCCCAGTCCCTCTACCGTTCTGTCTCCACCTTCAAATTTGATCGGGCTCTGTTTATTGTTGCTCGGGGCGAAGTATATTGTGGGGAAGCCTTCCGCTTTGTAGTTGTCATTTGGTATATCGTTGGCCGTGGCGTCCATCTTGGCGATCACCAGATTCTTCTCTGCTTTGTACTTCTTAGCCAGCGCTTGATAGTCAGGCTCTAGTTTCTTACAGTGGCCGCACCACGGAGCGTAGAACTCAATCAGGACATCCTTTTTGGTATCCATGACGATCTCGTCGAATGTCTTCCCTACCACCACCTTCACTGGACCTTTGCTTTTCTTGGGCACAGACTGAGACTTGATGATGGGTTTGAGTTTGCCTGTGCACAAAGGACATGGAAGGAAATGAGACTTTTGTTTAAGTTCTTAGTTCTAGAATTTAATTTAATACATTTAAATATAATTTAGGCCACAATCAGTGTAAAAACTAAAGCTTCTTTGTATGAAATGTATGGAGAGACCAGACTTCTTAAACCATAAAAATTGGAAATGTTCAAACTAAACGTGCGTCGGACAACCCAGCCTCTACATGTTGCTACAGATTAACAGCATTTGATCCACAGCACTGCTTTTAAGTCCCATCACTTTGCAAAGACAAAAGCTCGACACCCACCTTTCTTAAAGGCAATAACAAAGTCTCGCAGCACCTCCGAGTCAAACTCCTCGGGCTCCATGGCAAACTTTTTGCCTCCATCTCCCAGAATTCCCACGTTGACCTCTTCTCCGCTGTCACTCAGGCCCAGGCTTTTCAGTTCCTCTGCGTAGTCTTCCTCATCAGCGATGGCAAACGTGTACTCTGGGAAATCCTTGGCCACCTCCAGCACTTTGGACCTCCAGAACTGAGAAGCTGAGGTATGAAACGGTACCATTAGTTAGTGCAACAAAACTGAATCTTCCACAATTGTCAGGCTGACTGCAATTCAAATGTGTCGTACGCTGTATGGGGTAAAGATACACGCTTTGTTGGATTCAAGCCAGACATGTTGGAAAGAGGCACTTGACTGAAGCCAGAAGTCAAGTAAGATAAAGATTTTCAGTCATTACACTTGGCACAAATATTATGCTCTGTAACTGAAAAAAGACCAGCTGCCAAGGTGAATCATTCTTGACCATCTGGTGAAACTCACCGACTCTGTAGTCAAAGCTGAAGTCAACTCCATAGTATACAATCACCAGCGGCCTTTTGGTGTAGCGCTTGGCGTCATTGCTCGGCTTCCTGTGGCCCACCAGAGGAATCATGTGCTTTTTGAAGAAGTCCTGCACGTCTGATACTGATGTAGAGTCCTAGGTGATAATAAAAAATCAATTCACGAGTTTTAATGTGAAGAACTTTATCATCGAGCATAACCCAGAGGATTGGAGATCTGCATCACCTTCACTGTGACCGAGTATGATGCCGCCTCATGTTTGGACTGGAACCTTTCAGGGTGAACCATGACAATCTGACCCGGTGAAGCTTTCAGCATCTTGGCTACTTCAGAGCTGAAGGAGTGACGGAAGGAAAAGTCTTCCCTGAGAGAATTACCTGCCAGACAGAAAGCAAGAGGAACATATCCACGCATAAATCAGATCGTCTTTTGATGAAGAACAGTAGGAAATTGGATGTTCAGATTTTCGATCGTGAGAAAAACAAGTCAACGGAACTTCTACTCACAGGCCTCGTTGTAGATTTCAAAGGCTGCATCCTGTTGGCTGGAGAACACGCCGACTATGACGGCATCATCACCATCCTTAATGAGCTCCTGAACCTGTTTAACAGTCTGGACCTGCTTGGATGGGGGCCCCGACTGCTCCGCCATGTGATCAATGATACCTGAAGAGGAAGAGGTACGTCTGAGACTTCAGGATGCAAAATAACAATGTTTACAGCAGCTGCCAATAAGAAACGTATTGCAATTCTACATTGATTTGCCTTTGGAAAAGCATTGCAGTAGTTACACACGTAAGATCGTCATTCCTACTGACGACTCACTGACCTACCATAACTCTCTCTGGGTCCGTTGTAGTCGAAAATCTTGCCCTTCCTGAAGATCTTGAGCGTGGGATAGCCGGTGACTCCAAAGCGGGTGGCGAGCTCAGTCTCCACAGTCGCATCCACTTTGGCCAGAGGAATGGGAGGAGAGCGCTCATTCAGCGCCTTGGCTGCCTTCTCGTATTCTGGTGCCAAATTCTTACAGTGCCCACACCTAATCATAGCAAAATGATAATATTCCACAGTGACCTTCAGTCTAATCCCACTTCTAAGCCAAGAAAATAAAATCCTCTTCATTGGTTAAGAACAAAAAAAAAAACCAAATATTTATGCTCAGAATCTCCACTATTGATGCAACAGTTGATATTTTCATGGTAGTCCTCTTACCATGGAGCGTAGAACTCCACCAGGATGATGTCTGCGTTGTTCACAGTCTCATCAAAGTTCTCCTGGGTCAGCACCAGAGTTGCCTCTGGAGGGGGCTTCCAGTCTGGCTGGGACACCTCTATCACCCGGGCCACAATCGCTGCAAAAAAAAAAAGGCATTTACCATAAGAATACTTCATTTATGGATGTTTCATCTTGATTCCGTTTGACATGTTGGGACGGTGGTGCTCACCTTCCTCTGTCCTTTGTCCATCGTACTCCACAGGCTTCCCGTTTTTCAGGATCTTGATGGTAGGATAACCAGACACGTCGAATCTGCTCGCCACACCATTGGCGACTGTCGCATCCACTTTAGCCACAGGTATAGGAGGGTCGTTCTCCTTTAACGTCTGTGCAATTTTCTCGTACTCTGGGGCAAATTGTTTGCAGTGGCCACACCTTGGAGAATAATGACAGAGTAGTGAAGTTGGAAGGGGCGTGGAACAGATATATAGGGACGTTTTAACTGTAGGCAGGTCAAAAACAGGTTTAAGGAATGACTAACATACCATGGGGCATAAAATTCCACCAGAACTGTGTCTTTGCCCTCCATGAAAGTATCAAAGTTGTTGTCAGTGAGAACCAGCACTCCGTTCTCTTCCTTCACCTCTGTCCCATCATCGTCATCATCTTCTTCCTCCTCGTCGTCATCATTTTCATCGTCGCTGTCCATTTCGTCGGCCTCCACATCTTTGTCCTCTGCAACATCTTGCATCAAATTACAAAATGATAAATTGAGTCAAGAATAAAGATGAGTTCCCCATGTTAAAAATAAATGTTTCCTGTTTTTAAGTGGTTCAATCAGAACACAACACATTGACAAAAATAAACATCATAGATAAAACTTCAGACATGCCTACACTGTCACAACCCATGTGAACGCATAGCTGTGTGCAAAGCTCACCAGTGTACCGATTCACCCAGTTACCGTGTTAACTGAGGACTTTAGTTTGAATATATTTCTCTTTAGCACACTTTGTAACATGCAAAATAAACCATCCTGAGGCTGATGCAATACAATTTGGCGTTTTAATGGCAAATGACTCATTTTTTGCAAACTACAAACATGTTACAATTGTGTAGTGTAGTGAATCATTCGTTAGATGGAACAAATATGAAATTTAGTCATGCTTCTACGACTTTTCGAAAAAAGTCAATATTCCCTGTATTTCTGAATAAATAACTGCATTTTATTTACTATGTATTTACTATATTGTAAGACACTGAGATATTTCTTTCAACATTGCCATTTTGCACACGTTTCCTTGTCGCACAAGATATGAAAATATTACTCGTGACATCATTACCTAGCAAATGTGGCTTACAACACTATTTTGGACTTTTTATGCACATTAGGGAGTCCAGAAACATTACACACTAACGACCAACGCTCAAGTTCAGGCTACTGTCACCAGATAGCACGGTCACTGGTTTATTCCTTACAGCAGTACTGTTAGCCTGCATGCTAACAGAACTGGCCTAGCATCGAACTGGGCTAATTTGCATAAGAAACATAGGCATCTTCCACAACCGCAATAATGCACAGGACAAAACAAAATTTGGAGCAGTAATCGGCAAACTCAGACTCACCGTCATCACATCTGACGACGGATGTGAAATGTGCAACACCGAGCAACAGAATCAGCAGCAGAACCTTTCTCATTGTCACAGGGGATGCGGCCCAGAGTGCGAATTAATGACACGGGATTTCCTGCGACGTATCCGGGTAAATTAATTAGTTAAACACGCTGGTGACTGTCATCAAAACACTGTCGCCGGGTCAATACTGAGGTTGTTCACTGCTGTTTCATACAAACTGCTCACTTCTCCAGTCACACACAACGCCTCCTCCGCCAGCAACTTGTCTGACTTGCCACGCTCTGATTGGTCCTCATCATCCACTATCCTCCAATCACAGGCCGCCACTCAATTCCTGACTCAGGAACGTAGGAGGATTTCATTGGGTGGCTTTAGCTGATTATTTCCCGTTTATCGCAGGCGCGACGTGTTTGTTTCTCAGGTGAGGTAAGTTAGAGAGCCCACACTGTAACACGAAGGTCACAGATTCCAATCCCAGCCAGGTGAACTTTGTCAATCAAACATTACAGCAACAAAGCAAACACCGCATTTAAAGTCGCTTCGGACGCACAAAACGGGACTTGAAATGTGCGTATAGTCACTTTCTACGCAAATGTCGGTGAGAAACATGAGGACCTCGCACAACAGCGCCACCCCCAGGCCCTTGTCAGTAGTTGTTTTGTAGAACATTTTCTAAAATATTAACTACAGCGCGTGTGACTGTGTGCAGTTTAAAGGAATGACTATTACACAAACAGTTGATAATTACCACCAATTTGCTAATGTTTATGGTTTTATGTTTAATTAATACTGATGTCAAATACCTTCAATAATGACTTTGTAATATTTATACTGCAGGTCCCAGCAAAGGTTGTTTTTATTTAGGCATCACAACGGATTGTACAAAATACAAAAATATACAAAAACAATGCGGAAACTCTCCCTTTTTGTAGAGCCACACCGACGTTATTATTTATATCAGCTGACAACTGTTGTTAGATAAAGATGTGTCGGACAGCTGGACCTGTGTTATCTGTCTCCACAGCCCCAGGATTGCGGTGAACCAGAACCTCCACCACCACCTCTCTATGTGTGGCCTGAGAGGCTGGCAGACCCTCCATACCAGCTTTGTCTACCCTACAACTGTCAGTTTCCCCCAAAGCTTGACTTTGTACTGATGAGCACCCAAAGGGCAGTTTGCGTGTTGTCCATGCTCGCTTAGGAGGTGCTGAACATCGAGAGGAAAGTCTGTTTTGTTCCTTTAAAGAATTCTGAAGTTCTCTGTCTTTTTCTTCAGAGGTTGTTGCATTTTGCTGAAGGTTGTTGGAGGAAGAACCATCTTTTCTTTGGCCCAGGAACTCTGGAGACTCCAGCATCCAGTCAACCGGGGTCCTGGTAACAGTGCAACACATTGTCCTATACATTTGATTGCTTTAAAATATGAACATTTTCTTAGTCCATTTGTAATTAGTCATACCTGAACAGGTCAGATGTAGATGAATGGTGTGTGCGGTTTGACAAACGGAGCTCACTTATGTCTGTGTGGTTATTAATCATAGTCTCCTCTGTCATGGTTGTCCTTACAAAGCTCTGCAATAGAAACACAATGTTATAGGAAGAATAATTCTTAGCTTTAATGCACATCATATGAACAAATGTTCGCTGGCTCACCTGTATGTCCACCTCACAGGGCTCCTGCAGGGGGGAGGTAGCAGGACTGCCCCCCCTGTAGCAGTGCGCTTTGGGGGGCAGAGTGTGGTGCAGGCTGTCAGAGAGAGCGCTCAGTCTGAATAGCAGCTCGTCCACTGAGCTTTCAAACTCTTCGAGGTAATACGTCTGAAAAACAGGAGGAAAAAACATTCTGTGAAATGTACTTTGGTGCACTCAGCATGGCCCAAATATGAATAATATACAGTATATAAACAATATATAGCATTGTCTTTTAGTATAAATCCTCTGTAATATTGAGTTGCTAACTTGTCATTGGGCTCTTTAGAAGGATCGAGCTGTTCCTCACCTTTCCCTCCACGTGGTCTGCTTCTGTCAGTCCTGGTTTAGTTTTGCCTGTGAACACAGAGAGCCTGTGTTTGATGAAGCCAAACATCTCTGCTAAGGTCAACACATCCCTCCTTCTCTGAGCTTTTTTGGCTCGTTTTACCATTGAGGACGTCACAGCTATTATCTAAGAAGAAGAAGACATGTTGGTGTCAGAGCCATGTGGTTAATTGCGCTGAACTTATTCTGAAGCAGGTGCTCCATTGTATTTGCTCAATGATTACACACCACTGCCGTCCACGCCACTCTGTGACCCAGATAGAGAGCTCCAAGGTAGTGGTGGTCGCCCCATGAGAGGTAGAGGCCCCTGAGACCTTGACGGTCAGAGAGCAGGGTCCGAAGGGATCGAGGCAGCCAAGACCTTTGAATGGACATCATGTTTCCCACACAGGACAATGCCACCAATAGGATAAGTCCCGAAACCTAGAACAAAGATTACACCGCTGTTATGCATGTATCTCATGAAGAAACAAAACTGTGTCCATTATTCCACATGGATGTAATAATGACAAGATACTGTAAATGATGAATATGAGAGTTGCCCGTTAGCATAATGAGAAAGTCTTTGGCCCTTTGGGTGGAGAGGTGTGACTGTCCTCTGCTGGCCTATAAGAGGAGTGCAAGTAGATCTAACAGAAAAAAAGTCTGTCTTCAATAAAATAAAAAATATGTAAATTCAACATACTATTTTAAGAGGAAACACAAAAAATGCACAACAGCATGCCTATGATTCATCACATATGTTAAATAATTCCTCAAACTGTCACGTGTGTGTCCAACTTATTTATGAATTAACTTCTTTAAACTTATACGGACAGTAACATCACACACTGTTTTTTTATGTGTTTACCATTGGCCAGAAGATGCTGGAGAGCCAGCGGGTGAGGATGGTAACCGACGTAGCCAAAGTCTTGTTTACCCTCAACACAGACACACACTTCACAGTGAGGAGGAAGAGCACAAAACCACGCAGAGAGCGGATATGCTGCAAACAGAGAAGACACGACATCTTCATCACTGTCGGTCACTGCGGTCATCCTCACAATCCATTTGATGCTATGATAATAAATGAGCCACAGTGAACTTCTTGTTTACTCAGCATTTTCTGTCCTTTTTCCTTCATTTTTTTTTTCTCACTTGTTCCCAGGAGGCCAGGAGGCTGACATCAACTCGTCCGCTGTGGTCATGTTTCTGCAGCATCCTCGCGACCTCTGTTATCACAGTGGAGTGGCCAATGTAGTAAAAATAGTACACTAGGATCGCTACCAGCAGACCGGCCTGCAGAGAGAAAGAGAGAGAGAGAGAGAGATACATTATTACACTATTATCAGGCACATTTCATCCTGATAAGACACTTTGACCTTAACATTCCTTTCTGCGTGTTTGTTTAGCTGCTCTGGGTTAGTTTGCCCTTTCAGCTGAGTCACTGTGATTTATCTCACTGTTAGCATTTTTTGCCCACATGTACAAGTTGATTTATCCACTTCAGGAGTTGTGTTTGTGCGTCTTTGTCTGTTTTAGTGCATTATTTCTTTGCCTTTGTGTGCTTATTCGCAGGAGGGTGGAGGAGGAGGAGGCTTAAGGAGGACGATGGGTGCCAATTTAAAAAAAAACAACACAAAAGGCAAGCAGAAAAGAGTCAGAATTCAGACTTTTACCTCTTTTAACTCTGAGAAAGAAGGCATAACTATAAAAATGTAAGAACCCTAAAAAAAGTCCCAACATGTAGAAAAAGAAAAAAGTTTTCTTGGAATTCTGACTTCCTTTTTTCAATTTTTTTTTTTAAGAGTTGTGAGTTTTTTCTCTGAAAGCTTTATTTTTTCACTTGGCCCTAATCCTCCACTGTACACACACGTCATTTATCATGGGCTTTATTTTCTCACCTGGAGCCAGTTTGCAGGTGTCCTCCAGTATTCCATCAGCCCTCGGTGAAACACAAAGTAGACCTGATGACATACTTGCAGCAGGGACAAGGCGAGGAAGCAGAGCTAGAGGGAATAAGACCATTACAGGTTTATTTATTATTGTTATACTGTTTCTGTGTATTCTTAAGCCATCACAAGTATTTTACCTGGCAGACCATAATAGCGTAGTCCCATACAGCAGGAGTGTGATAGATTCTCACTGACTGGACTTTAGCAGAGGGCATCAACACACCGATGGGGCTTCGTTCACTCAGCAGGGTCACACTGCTGAACAGGTTGGTTGCAGGGTTGTATAGGGTGATCTGGACCCAGAGGGCCACTGTCTCTGTGGACACCCAACCACCTGAATGTAGCATCTTCAGTTTGGACACGGCGTTAGATCTTAGAAATACAAATAATCATATCAAGCAATCAGGCTGATGAGATTGAAATGTAATTTAGCCAAATCAAACAGATTTGAGTGTGTGTGTTTGTGTCAGACCTTGTGAGGCCTAGGCTGACCATACCACTAGGCACAGAGTAGCAGCCCAGCTGTCCACATGTGGGTGAATTGGAAACCAAGACATCAGCTCTGGGGTAAGTAGAAACTCTGCTCCCAAACCCAGATGAGTGAAGACATTCTTGAGTCACATTAGAGACCTGTCAACAAAGACAAAAATCCTAAAATGTCCCCTTTAATGTCCTTGTTGCACTCACATACCCCGAAGGAATGCAGCCATTATTCCTTTTATTAGATACACGTGTGTCTATCCATGGGAGCTGAGCTATTCCAAAGGAGAACGTGCTCTGATCATACATGTAAGTCCGTGTCATCTGTTGTGTACCTGGCAAGGACGTGAGCTGGAGACCTCAGTCTTCCACAGGACTGGCTCTCTGACCAAGATGTGTGTCTGCTGGGTGACGGTAGAGAAGGAGGTAGGAGGTAGGAGGAAGATGGAAGAAAGTCACAACGTTCTCATAACGGTAACAACATCGATAATATGGACACGAAGTGGATTCACGTCTCATTCCATGTCAATCCGTGAGCTGCATCCAACCATTTTGCGGAGTGGAGGAGTTAAAGAGGTTCATCTGACCTTTCCTGTGGCAGGTGAATCCGTAAAGAGAACATTTAGGAGACTGGTCTGAATCCACCTCCACCAGTCCTCCTGCTTTTGGATGGAGACAAATGCTTGATGCGGCCCCCTATGAAAGACAAATATGATTTTAAAGAGTGTATGTTTAAGGGAAGACAGAGGATACGTGTGTTTGTATTTGTGTGTGTATTACCTTGTGAACTGCATCCTGAGAGCTTTGTTGAGTTGATAATGGTCACTGGAGGAGCTGCCGTAGGATACACACAGTATGAGGAGCAGCATGGAAACACTGACAGACGCATCCCTGAATGTGAGAAAGGTTGATTAGTTCAGAGTCGAATAGTTTCAACTCACACACACAATCACATACCTGAGTGTTTTACAAATCAGAGCCTCTTTTCTTTTCGTCCCACGACTTCTCTTCAACTCTGCTGATGTTGGCGGATGCACGAGACGCAGGTGCCGCGCTCTCTGACGCGCTCTGTACAACTGTCAAACAAAAACTATTGAAGAATCGAACAGAATAGAATAGAATAGAACAGAACAGAACAGAATAGAATAGAATAGGTTTAGTACCGTTTCTAGATATGAGTCTCTATCCTGAGGGAAGACAGGTGACCTGGACTGAGGCCCACCTCCTCCTCCACTACCATCACGTCTCCACAGTTCCAAGGCTTCAACCTCAAACTCAGTGATAGTGGAGAAGCTGTGGAAGTCTGCTCTTTTCCTGTACCAAAAAGATACAGCTGCTGCCACGATGAGAATCTGAAAAAGGGAAAGAACAACATGCAATTCAACCATTTATTGGGTCGATTGATTTAAGAGTTACTTTAATTTGTGAAGTGTAGGACTGAATGGGTTAACCATGACAGGTTGGATGAAGAAGATGCACCAAAGCAGGGAGAAGAACAGAGAGTGTATCCAGAGCAGAACCTTACTGCTGCTGAACCTGAGACACACACACACACACAATCAGACTAACAAAACTTTAAGCATGATGCATGAAGCACTGGTGATATGTTGATGGAATTATGCTTTCAAAAAGAACTTATTAAAAACAACCATATGACATATAACAAACCATGTATTTTACCTTATTCCCAGCACAGCACAGAGCACCAGGCAGCAGAGGGCCAGCAGCAGACAAAGCGCCCAGGCCAGGTGATGACACTGCTGGGTTGGTGCGCTGACTCTTCCCCCTGATCTCTGATATCCAGAGTCTGGTTTCACTTGGCTCCCATCGCTCTCAGAGTTTAATGGCTTCCTTTGACTGAAGGCTTCATGAGGAGTTGAATCCTTGACTCCATCTCTGTGGGTCCTACTGGTTAAAAGATCTTTGTGAGATCCAGGACTCTGTCTCTTTGAGCTTACACTTGTCTCTTTGCTCTCAGGATCAAAGAGCTTCCCTGGAAGAATCACAACGGAACCCTGAAGTGATTTTCCCATGCTGCCCTTCACGACTCGAGTGTCCTCCTTCCCAGTCACTTCATCCCCTTGGATCACTGGGTCGTCATCCTGAATGGACACTGAGACCAGATCCATGCCCTGCAGCAAGATAGGGATAACAAAGTCTGAACAAAGCAAAAAGAGAAGCCACGAGTCAGCTCTCAGCTCTTACTGTACATGCTGAGGACCAGCTTTAAATGGAACCTGGTGTTTCTTCCTCCAGGCTTCATGCGCCCACCGCTGGAGACCGTCCCAGGAAGATTGGGGCTCCAACACCGTGGTGATCTCTGGCAGAGCGCGTGCTGAAAGATAACAACAACGGCAAACACAAGGGGGAAAAAAAGGAGGTAGGAAACCACGGTTATGATTTTGATACGAGTTAGAGGAGGATCTGTGATGTGATGTGATCAAGGTAATGTCAGGATGGAATATTGGAAAAAGAAACGTCTCTGCTGTTCCAAGTCTCACCGTCAAACGTATTATTTTCAATCTTCCTGCTCCGTGTGCGATTGTTTCCTGACACCATCAGTTTGACCTCTTGCAGGCGGAACAGGTAGGAGATCACTGTTGCCACGGGCAACACTGCCACCACACTCAATACACCCGTGCTCACAGAAACAGGTGATGCATCGATAATGCCCAACTCAAAAGGCAACTGTAAATAAACCATCGGGGCACAATGCATTATGGGTAGCAATACAGGCAGCCAGCAGCTGTCAAGAAAAGTGGTCACATTTAAGCAGCTAACCTGGTTATCCATTTGTGATACAAGCAGTGTGTTTACACATGCATATCCCAACAGCAGAAGGAGACACACACTAAGTCTTTGAGTGTGTGTGAATGAGCTGGAGCCAGGGCAGCTGAACACAGAGACCCAGAGGTGAAAGTCCGGCAAGTAGTCAGATAACTTCACGCACAGCAACTGCAAACACACAAGTGGAAGAATGTGCTCACAGGGATTACAGTTCCTGCCCTTTGTGTGTAAATGTTCATATACGTATGTCTTCAAGTGTTTTACCTCAGTAAAACCCAAAGGCCGAGAGCTCACCCGGAGCATTCTCTCCACCCGACCATCGCTTTCTCCAACTGAAAACCAGCACTGAGCCAGGAAGAGCCATGAGCCCCTCCTCACACGTTCAGGGTTCACCTGAATTCAATGTGGAAAAACAAAACAAACCCAGAGTCTAAGCCTTCCGTACCTAGGAGCACACACACCCAAACACACACTGACACACTTAAGAGTTGGGCGTTACCTCTGATACCTCCACATGTTTGAGGTACCAGCTTGCGGAGGCTCCAGAGTTGTCGTGCCAGAGGTGAACCCCCCACAGTGGGCCCAGGCTGTCTGCTGCACTGTGGAGTCAGAGGCCGATTTAAACATTTATACAGGAATACCCAGCCAAAGGTTTCATTATCAGTGTGATCGCCTCATCCTGTGTATCCCTTTGTACTGCTGTAGTTGTTTTCTTGTTGAAGTTTTACCTGAGTATGAAGGTGTCTCGGGAGTTCCTCCTGAACAGAGTGCTTCCAGGGACTTGTAGTTCTTTAGTGTGTGTGAACCCATCTTCCCCATACAGCACAATGTAAACCTGGGCAAGAACCAGTTTCAGACACACACTGAGAAAAATCCAGGACAAGACATAATCTGACTGAAATTCCTCTTCCAATTCAATCCTCATTACGACATTGCTTTTATGATACCAGAAAGTATACATTGTACAGATTAGATCACTTTCTATCTGTCCACGTTCTATCTGGCCATCTTCCTGACATATTATATGACAGTGATGTAGTAATTCTGTTACTCAAGGATTTTTGGTTTTTGATTTTTTCTGTTTAATTCATGTCTGATTTACACAGAGCTTGTAACGCAGGGTAGCTAATGGAAATTTGCACCAGCTACATAATCCTCCACCTCAATATTCAAGGACATTTGGTGTTATTCATTACTCTTTGATATAACAGACATCTGTTGGATTCCCATAAAGCGACTGGTTGTGTATTTATAAGAACTCTGAGAGCTGACAGAAGAGGATTTTGGTGATATTTCAGAATGAGGAGTGCTGTGGCTCTGCTGGTGTTGATGCTCTGTCTGAGCTGGGCTCATGGAGACAGCGGAGGGATAACAGAAGAGGGCAACAACAGAAGGACAGAGGTTCAGTCCGACACACAGAGCGAGCAGATGGACATCACCCCGGATGTCTGGACTGAGCTGAAGAAACTGACGGCGGAGCTGATGAACAGCAAGGGCAGGATAGACAAACTGGAGCAGGAGAACACAGGTGACATCAATATTGAATGTGCAAAGGAGGACACGGTGAGTATAAACCTACTTTACTAAAATGATATGAATATTTTCAGTTTTGGAGATGAGACTCAACAGCAATGCAAAAGAGGTAGAAGAGCTGAAGAGAGCGAATGCAGGTGAGCTCATTCAAAATGACGTTAACTGACGGAGACAATAATTAGCATCATCATCCATATTTTCCTTTTTCTTGCTGTTAGTGAAGCTTCGTCCTCGTCCCACGGGTGAAACGAAGGTGGCGTTCACAGCGTTTTTGACCAACGCACAATACATCGGGCCCTTCAACATTGCCATCACACTGAAGTTCACTAAAGTCCTCACCAACATCGGTCACGCCTACAACCCAAATACAGGTAGGCTGCTCACTGTCACCACCATCCACAAACATTTACACTTCTCCACTGCAGGAAACATTACAAGGTTTTCCTTTTGGCTTTATCCTCACTGTACTGTCCTCGATGACCGATAAATGATATCACTGAATCAGTCCATAAAAAAGAGAGGAAAAGACGGTTTGACTTGACTGTTCATTGATCGTCCCCTCTGACAGGGATCTTCACTGCCCCAGTCAAAGGCGCTTACTACTTCAGATACACTGTGATGGACCCCCGGAGTTCAACGTGGGTTGGTGCAGCGGTATATCTCAATGGCAGACAAATATCATACAACAGTGACCATCAGAACACCGGCCATAAGAACACCTCTAATGGATTAGTCCTCTCGCTGCAAAGAGGGGACGTGATTTACATTATTCTCCCTGCAAATACTGGGGTTTATGATGATGCCAATAATCATTCCTCTTTTAGTGGATTTCTGCTCTTTCCTCTGTGAGAGCAGTTTGAAACACAATGTTGCAGATACAAAGCTGAATGAATCGATAATGCTGATACTTGATTAAACTTCTGTATTGCATTAAGCACAAATTAAATAAAGCATGGCAGCCAGTTCATTTGTTTGATTTTTGAGCAGTGATGTTCTTGTTTCATTATCTTTTCGTGGATTTGGTTTCCAGGGGTGGACAGCCTCACCTTTGCGCTCATAACAGCAGCAGACCAGAGACCAGTGTGGACGGTGACGGCGTAGAGGTAACGGTCCGATGGAGAGTTGTCAGGGAGGTAATGAACTCTCCGATTCTCCTCTGAGGCGATGTCAGCTCTCCGACACACCACCAACCCCAGAGCGTAGAGGCACACACACAACACCAACACACCAGCCACAGTCAGATCAGCGTTCACACTGAGGAGTCAGACGGAGGATGAAGTCAAAATCAGTTAAAAAGTGTTTGTGCTGTGTTTTTACTTCTAAAATTGATCAGCAGATTAGAATTGCACCGCTAAAGGTCGATTCTTTTTGATTCTGTTTGTGTTATACACTATGTGCTCTCAAGAAAAACTTCAATTCTTGAGGAAGAGAGGGAGGAGGAGCTCACCTGAGGAGCGACTCCAGACCGGCTGTGTCGTGGCTGCTGTGGATCTGCTGCTGCAGCACAGTGAGCGGCCTCAACTGGTCACAACTGAGACAACACATCAAGAACTGATCAGTTTTTGTCAAAAATCAATTCTCCCACTTGTCTTTGTGTCCGTGCACGTCCCCATGCCGCCTGACCTGCAGGTGACCGCACTGCTTGTGTCTTCCTGCTGTGTCCTACAGGTGAGATGAGTCCAGGTCCTCTGACGGCTGATCCAGGATAAACACACACTGGTAACCACTGACAGATTATAGCCGATGTGTTCGCTCAGCTGCTTGTATCCTGATGCCTTCCCATAATCTGCTTGGAGCAGGGCCAGGTACCCGACTCCCGTAGCTTGGGTTAAAGAACATGTTTAATAAGTATTCTTCAACCGTTTGAGATAACTGATATTATTGATGCTGATTGAGAGTTTCTTGCCACTGAGGTAAGATGGGGGCAGGGTGATGAGTGTGGTGTTGGTCTCCCAGTGGTGAATCTTGCGTAGATGGTACAGAGTGGGAGTGGGCCTCTCAAACATCCTGTGAAAACAGCGAGACCTATGAAACATTGATCTGACTTAATCTGTCCTGTTTCAAGACACAGACACTCAAAATTCTTATGAATCTGTCCGTTCTTCTCATGAAACCGTCTGTCTACCTGAAGAGCAGCATGATGGGAAAAGTCTTGTTTGGCGGCCTTGTGAACTCCACACTCAGCTGGATGGCCTGCTGCAAGTGCTTGTGGGTAACGTTGAAGCTGTGGTAGTTGACCTGGCTGCGCAGGAGGACAAACTCTCTCGCCGAGGTTCCCTGAATATTATGCATTTAACATTTACAATTTATTAAATAATCATTCAACAGTCACGTATGACAACTTACAGTTTTCTGAAGCTTGATGTTGATTGGCTGGATGAGTCTGCCGATGTGGATCTTTCTCCTCGCGCTGCACGTGTACAGACTCAGCTCAACCACCGGCCCACTCAGCTGGAGGTCAGCACAGGAAAATGGGTGAATAAATGAATTGCTTGACATTAAACTACACGGTAACTGCTCAATCATTAAAAATATTCATCTAAAATTTCAAAGCTCCAAAATATCAGAATGCATTCTGGGGGAAATCTATACAAACACATCACAGCACAACAATATAAAATTGTAAGGGTTAATATTATGGATATTAGGGTTCTCTGAATGTAGAAATTATTCATTTTAAAAAAGGCATAAATTTTTTATGCCTTTTCTACTCGGTATAGTGAAATTTTACTGTGAAAAGGCCCATTAAATGTGTCCTTTAGCCCTCTAATTTTCCCTGTGCTCAATGGCCAGATCATTTATCAGTGTTTCAGAGATTAATTCTCTAAAGCTCCACGTGTTGGGCTCCTCTCACCTGTAGAGGAGCGTGCGTCCAGGTGTAAGGGCTCCGAGGGAGCTCAGACATTACGCTGAGCACACACGGTCGACTCCATCTGGCCTCAGCTAAAAGGCGCTGCATCAGGGAGGAGGGGAGGAAGAAAGTGGTGGAGCCACTGCTGATGACAGAGGAGGTTTGGTTTTGGTATTTGGCATAGAGCGTCATGGGAACGGTGCTGATGCTGAGCTCCTGGGTCTTCATAAATAAGATGTATTTCTGAAAAACAGGAAGAATTATAGCAGGGAGACGCGCATGGGTAGAAAAACACACACGCTAAGCGAGTTCTGCTCACCAACATCAAGTCTGAAGCCATGTGTAGAATATCGCCAACAAGCTTCGCCACATTTTCCTGTTTAAAAGGAACGGATGAGTCTGATGGACCTGTCCCAGCCCCCACTTGTGTGACAACATCACTGTTTGGTGTTTCAGCTGTGAGGTCATCCGTCGTGGTGGCGACCTGCAGGCCGTATGAGAGCAGTGTGACCAGTGCGTTGAGTGAACCCTGGTCAAGGTTGTACCGAGCTGGAAGGCTGGACTGGGAAAATTGCTCTGAGAGGGCCTGAATGTGGGCCATCACCTGTCTGGCACTCGTCAACGTCACCTAAAAAGGAAGAAAAACACCTGATCGGTCAGTATCAAAGTGTCAGTAATTACATCTGAGTGAGTGAGGAGAGACGTGGATCCACCTACCTGACCTGAAACTTGTAACAGATCTTTGAGGATGCAGATGTTGTCTTCCATTGACATCTGTAGATGCATTGCACATGCTCAAAATGATATCATAGGTGAACAGTGGACAGGTGTGTAGGCCTTTGTGTGTACCTGGTCGTTGATCTCGAGCTGACACACCGTGCAGATGAGTGTGTTGCGGATGTGTCTTTGTACGTGTGCACTGCGGCCGGAGTCCGCGGTGAGCCTGTTGAGGATGCTGGAGAGGAGGCTGACGTAATTACGGATCTCCACGGTGTTTCCGTGGCGCACCAGCGCCGACAGGTTCCTCAGACCCGACTGTGAACTTAGATCAAGACAGGTGAGAGGAGGGTTAACAAAATACACCTTCAAGTGGGACGAAGGTTTTGATGATTGTGTATCTCACAGTTCCAGATCGGGATCGTGGTCAGGAGCTGAGGCAGCGTCTCTGAGGAAGCTTGGCTGGACTCGCACAGTGACAGGACACGGTTTAGTGGCTGCTCCATACCCACCGCTCCTGAGCTCCGTGTAGATGGTAACTATGGAAACAACAGTGAATCAATCAAAGGAGCGCTCACTGTTGAATATGCTTCTATGTTGATGTATTTCTGTTGAGTGAGTGTGTGTGTGTGTGTGTGTGTGTGTGTGTGTGAGTTTATTACCTTTATAGTCATCACTGGGGTCTCCAGCAGGGAGGTTGAAGTAGTACTGGAAGTCTCTCCCATGGTACAGTATCCTGCGGGGTCTGTCTCCTGTGCTGAAGCTGTATGTATACACTAAGTCCTTCAGAAACACACAAACACACACACACACACACATGCACATATACAAACACACACACAGATGCAGACCAAAACTCTGATAAATATTTTCATTTAATGTCCCACTACTTGTAAGCATCTCTTGCTATTTCTTTATTTAAGAAGCACCAGAGCCTCCACAGCTGTTTGCTCATCTCTCCAAAAAACCCATTCAACATTTGGAATTTTTCCCAGAATATTCAGACTTTTCCTTTGTGTGTGTTTATGTTAATGTGTGTATAAAGCACCTCCTTTCCTGATGTGCAGAAGATGCTGAAGTGTGTGTGTAACTCCAGCCCTTCCATTGGCTGCACCTGGCAGGTCATTCCTCTTGGAGACCAGTTGGTTTCAAAGAAGAACTGAGTCCGACCCAGAAACTTGCTGTCCGATTCTGATTTCAACGGAGAAAACACAAATCCACATCCACCAATCTGATGTTACGTAGAAAAACGCAGGTTCACTCCGAAACGGTGTCACACATTGGGATAAAGAGGTCATATTATTTTCATTAAGGCGTCTATTTTGAAACCTTTGCATTAAAAGCCAGACTTACTGGCCGTGACCTCCAGCATGTATCTGCTCCCTGGGCTCAGACTGAAGGCTCTGAAGCTGAGCAGAGACGAAGAGATTCCTGGAAAAGGAGAGAGATGACTAGAGGCCAGGAGAAAAGAAGGAACATATTTAAACAAATCGTGAGACGCCTGAATTACCAACCTGTGTAAGTGTAAGACTCAAACAGGACTCTGTCCACTGGGTCTCTTGGTAAATCCAGCAAAGTTTGCTCTTGGGAGGTCAGGGCAGGCCTGGAGTCCAGCAGGTTACTCCCCTCGTCTGGTCTTGAAGCCAGTTCAAAAACAGAGTCGCCTCCTGAACCAGCCATCTCCTCCCTATCCACACCTGGGAATACACACAATATTACAACACACGCACTAATGATATTCATACAAATACTGTATTGTTTCTGAACACACAGCATGTACCTGTGGGCCTTCCTGCTGAAATCCCTGGATCTCCCTCCTCTGCACCCAGGAAAGGATCATCATAATCTGAATCTGTGAAAGAATCGGCTTTACTGCACTGTTTCTCCTTCATTGTTCTGCTGTTCACTCATGTAGCTACAATAATGTACTCCTCCACTCTGTCCCCCTCCCCTCACCATGTCGGCCTCCCAGTTCACCGCTCTCCACAACGGGAAACTCCCAGTCAGAAGAAGAGTCCAAATCAATAGGGAGCTCGCTGATAGCATCGCTGTGGACAAAGGCGTCTGAATGCAGGACGCTGTCATTATCATGGATATGTGGAGGGTATTCAGAGAGTGGGTACAGAGGATCTGCAGGGTCAGACTCTCCCACAGGAGGGTAGTCGGGCTCCTCTCCTAGACGGGAAAACAGTTAACTGTTGGAAATGCATGGGCTATTCACTGTTTTGAGACATTCATCCGGCTCCGGTGAACATAATCCTACCTGAGGCTTCTTGTCCAATCATACCGTAGTCTGCAGTTGAACCTGAAACATTTACATCCGACGTTGTCTCGCTGTCAGCCAGGTTCAGATTTTGTTTAAGCTGGGGAATCGGAGCCGAGGCGCCGACGGGTCTCTGACCCTCCATGATGCTGGATGGAGCGATGAGGTCAACGGTGTAGCAAAATGGGACTAGAACAAAACAAATTTGATTTAAGACTCGGATAAGAAAATTTATCAGTTATTCAGTCTATTGAGGGAGAAATATTCTAAGCCTTTTTACCCTCTGTTGCAGGCTTGGAGGAGGCGTTGACCAGGTAGAGGCTCCAGCTGTACTGGATGAGGTCTGGAGAAACACCACAACCTTCGCACTCAGCACGGACAGAGAACGCTCCGTCCCAGTTCACCGGCATTCCACGGCACTGGACGCAATAAACGGACACATTTCTGCATCGGAATCACACGGGGACAGGTCAAATTTACCGTTCGTTGATCTGATGAGGGGAGAAGCCGTCTAATAGCATAATTTAACATTCATCTGTTTCGTGTCGCACCCGATCAGGTTTGGTGAAACTGTAAGGAAGGTCTCCGATGAAGCCGAACGCCCTCCACTCTGGACGGTGAGCATGAACTGGAACTGGTCAAAGTTGTGCTTCAGGCGATTGGCGGGAAAGATGAGCACAGGGGACGAAGTGGGGATGTGTTGTACAAAACAGGAGCTGATGATTGAGCTGACTGGTTTACATTTCCAGTTATAGCTGTGGAAATTTGGAAAGAGATCATCAGGGATACATCGTCGGATTTCTCTGAAAGTTCTCATGTCCGGTCTCTGTACCTGACTGGGTTCGTGGGGAAGTCGGGGTCGTAAGATCTCTGACCGTCCAGCGTTATCATGGTGGTGTCCCTGTTATTGATGAAGATGTTCGTTCCGCCCTGGATGAAGGCCACCGGAGGGCTCGGCAACACGTGGACTCTCACACTGTAGTTACTGTACACCACGCTGCCGACCACCTGAACCTGCCAACCAACAGCAACTATGGAGTCAAGGGTCTGCTCTCATTACAGTCTCACAAAAACTATAAATACAAAGGCAGATCGATGACCTAACATGATTTATATTTGAAGTATCATTACAATCCAGTCTTATAAAATCATAGCTCGTGTGCCTGAGATCATAGACACGTGTAAACAATCATTGTGCGTCTATGACAAAATATTTAAGTTGGCAACAAATCTTTGCCATTTATACTGAAGTTTTGGCAATTTGCTGGCTGTGAATTGGATGGATCCAAGCTGTAAAGGACAAAGGGTTTTCTTGGGTTTCTTACCCTGGATACAGCCGTGTACGTGTCATAGTGCAGGAGGAAGCCAGGCAGGGTGATGCTCTGTCTGTGAGTCTCTACGGCAGGCAAAGGGACGGCGCGGCCGGAAGAGTCATACAAGGTCCAGGAGTACTCAAGACCCTTTGATAGGTCACAGTCAATATCTGCATCATAGGTCACCCCAAGACAAACTTCCTCAAATCTATGCACCTGTAGGGGACACGAGAAAGAGGGGAAACCCAAACAAGCTCAGAATCCAAAGGGTTAATCATCCACACCATGTGAGGGCCTTCAGAGGGTGAAATCTACCTGTAGTTTGGCAGGGCCCATGTTTTTGACTGGTGGGGGCTGACAAGGCCGATCCACTACAAATATGTGACTGCTCAGATATGCAGAGCTGACCAGGTTGGACACAGTCACGCCCACTCTGGACTCTCCCACACTGCAGAGAAAAACACAAATCAAATCACAAATCATAGAAGATATCAGGAATGTTTACAAAAAGATCCTTTATTTATACCAAGAGAAGGAATTCAAATAAAGTAATGGAAGGAATCTTAATTTTCTCAAATCATCTGTCTTTGTCTCACCTGTGGAACACGTGCTTTTCTGTACTCTGTCCCAGCCTGGACACTCCGTCTCCAAAAGTCCACAGGAAGGTCAGGTCCGTACCCACGTTGACCCGGCAACTCACAGTCACTGTTTGGTTCTGCAGGACTGAAGTCGGGTGAACCAACCGGTTAACCTGCACTGCTCTTTGGACCACCAGGGGGAGCACTTCAGAGGTCACAGAGATCACACCACTGGACATCACCACGACAACGTCATACCTGAAAGGACCGTAAGGAAACTTACTTTTTCATGACAACATGGTGGTCAAGATTCAGGACAGATACATGCAGAGGTCTATGAATCAGAATCTACCAATTATTAATATGTCAATGGACTATACAGAGTCTTCAAAGATGTAGCTTAGACTAAATGATGAAAATATGAAACCGATCTCAACAATATGATTATTTTGCAGAAAAAATTTGAACAATTTATGTTGACCTTTTTAACCATACAATGACAAGGCAATCAAAACAGATGGAATTTTACTATTTGTAATATCTGAAACTGGAACATTCTTGTCAAACAATGTGCTTCAATGAATGTGCATTTGTTAAATATCATCATAAGGTTCAAAATTATATGTTTACCAGTTCCTAAAACAATGACCTAAAATTTCCACTGAATTTTGGAATATATACATTATGTCAGCGATGTCGATACACACGCTCACTTTCACCACACTGGCAGGGGAAATGCCCAAAATTTGATATCTCTAATCTAATCTAATGAGATACTTAAAAAGGAATGGGGTGGGAAAACATCACATTTTTATACATACAACGTTTAACCACTCATAAATCCAATCTTTAAAGTATGAGCGCTCAGATTATATTGTTAGAAAAATATTTTACATTGGACCACAATGAAAATCCACACGTCAGAAGACGATGCTATGTGAGCCGTGTACCTGCCGGGTCTGTGGTATGTTTTGGTGATGCTGGGTGAGGTGGTTCTGATGGGTTTGGAGTCTCCAAAGTGCCAGAGGAACTGCACAGCTTCATCTGGGACGTCAGCCACAGCCAGGAAGCTTATAGCTGTGTTTGTTGGGTAAAATCGTTTTGCTGCAAAGATCCTCACTGCAGGAAACGAAACAGTTATTATACATCAGAAAAAGATGAAGAATAAACAGCAAATGTAAACAATATAACAGGGACGCTGGATCAGGCTGATGGAAATATATACAAATAGATCAAAATTCTACAAATACATTAAACGTGTATCAAATAGTCTGTTTCAATAATAAACCAACAACCACATAGATCACAGTACACACCACTTGTTTTCTTAAAAACATTTACTATTTAAATTAAAACTTAGATCTGGATCAAGCGTGAAGATTTATCACACATGGATCCATCTCTGCCATCATTTCATGATTTCCATTATTTGTAAACTGCAATAAGTTCTTATCTATTTTCTTTTTCATCACATATTGTGAAAATATTGTGTTTAATTTTTTTTTTACAAAACATTTTAACGACAATCCAATAATTTCTTTAATACTCAGTAGTTTTCAGTTGCATGATGGACCTTTGTAATAATAATAATAATACACTTAATTTATATTCTACCTTTCATACAAGCAATACCACTGAACACAAAATAAAATAAAAACTAAAACAAAAAAAATTTGATCATTGTAAGAAAATAAAAGACCAAACTAAAATCCATATAACTTTACACAATGAAGGAGTAATTTATTGAGCCGAAACAAACCTCTGTGTATCGCCCAAAAACACAAAATAATACACAGTGGACAATCAGGTTAAAACCAGCAGCTGACCTGTGGGCTGATGGAGGCTTCCAGTCAAACTTCTGGACTGTTCCACAGTCAAAGTCCGCCCAGGCTGCAGTCTGTTGGACGAGGAAGCCAGAATGCAATGAACAATAGAATAGAATGGAACAGAATAAAAAAAACGTCTGCTCCTCTGTGTGAAGATGTGTTGAGGCACTCATTGATCACCAAACCATGGTTGCCACAGTAACCAGTCTCTAAAGGCAACCTGACAAAATGGTGTCTTGTTTAATTACAAAATGTGCACATACAGAGAGAGAGACAAAGGTTGCTCATCCAAACACAGACAGACACACGTGCAAATATACCTTCATTTTCAAAATCACCCTTTTTTCCAGTACTTATTCAATACTTCACTTGTTTTTAAACAGATAAAACAAAAGTTGTGAACAGTTTAGGATACAGATGAAGTCTACATTTTTTTTTTTTTTTTTTTAGTTAGTTATTTTTCCTGACGTACAGAAAATGGGTTTAGAGGATATGTTGACATGTTATAAATTAACCTGGTAAAAATATTGTTTTTACGTGAACAATACGAGCTCACCGTGAAAAGTTAATCGCGTGGCGCGTCTGTAAAAAATGTGTGATAAATTATTTCCGTATTCATTAGCAGTGGATCACCCGGACGGCAGTCTGTACGGACGCGGCGGCTGTTTGCCGTTTTCTTACCCTTCATCCCGGCAGTGCGCGGCGCAGGTTACGGGGTCAAGGCCACTGTCACCCGTGGACGCGTTAAGTCTCGGGTCGCTCTCGGTAACGCACCGTGATGACTGTCCTCGGTGCGCTGGAGGAAAAGATGCGGACAAGAGCGGGAGCAGCGAGATGAAGGCGTAAACGGACGCGCTGAACATGGTGAAGTTTACGCACCGAGGCCGCAGACTGGAGCGCAGGTGCGGGTCGTCACTGAGGAAGAGGAGAGGAGAGGAGAGGAAGAGGAGAGGCTGCACCTGGTTCACACTGAGAACGTGAGGGGACAATGGGGACGTTCACTGACACCACGGGTCCCGCATACAGGAGGACTGTATGCAGATAAGACAGGAAGGAGGACGGATGGTTTCACTGGAGCCAATAAACAAAGAAAGCATCAGTTAAGGACATGAGGAATCTGAACGCAGTGTGAGGAAACACAGTCCCCCTCCTGTAGACGAGGCGCCATAGTGACCGTGGTTCTTCTCCCCTGCTTTGCTTTGATTGTGCGTGATGACGCGGAGGCAGCAGGGTTTTTAAAATCCGGTCCGCTCCGAGCAAATCACGATTACAACGGCGGACAAATTAAACGTGAGAGCCTGAAAGTGCCTGGAAATCCCAACTGTAGTCCGATTAAAAAAAAAACACCAGCGTCAGATGCTGCCTGACGTCAGTTACTGCAAAATTATGCCCTCCAAATATCTCTAGACAAAGGCTCTACATTAGATTAGATTAGATCAAATTAGATTACGTTAGATCAGATCAGATTAGATTAGATTAAACTTTATTATGTTTGTGAAATGCAGTGTGCGTCTAACCAGAAGTGCAAATCGTAAGTAAATATTTTCAGTAAATGCCACCACGACAAGAGTATCGTGTTAGCGTTGTACATATTGTCAGTATTAAGTGCAGGAGGGGCAGATGACAGACAGACAGAAAGGCAGACAGACAGGCAGACAGACAGGTAGACAGACAGACAGACAGACAGACAGACAATGGCCTGGAAGAGGCTGTCAATAAGTACCGTGTGAGAAAAAGTGCCTAATCTGCTGGATTGCAAGGTGTTTCTCTTATTTTGTCCAGCCCACTTTTGCATTCAGACACACCTCCACTTCCTGTTCAAGCAGAAAACAGAAAATGTACAAATTCAGTGTCACAATTTGTCCCATCAAGCAAAGACAACCAAGAGAATCATACCTTTCCTACTTTGCTGTCTTTTGTTTGTGGGTGTAAATGATGATAATGATGATGACAAAGTATGATTTAGGGAGCATCCCTGCCTCATCTACCAGTTGATATGACTCCATTAGAGTGAATTCAGTCCAGTCAAAGTTGATAGATGATGTGACTCAAGACTGGATCTGAACGCACGGTTAGTCACGTGGCGGATCATGGATTATTATTTTTGGTGACGTGTGGCACAGGGCTGGTTTGTCTTTTTGGGTTCGTTTACGCCTGGTGTCGCTGGTGTGTTTTATTGAAGTAAATTCCTCTTGAATGGCTGAAATTAAAACCATTTATCCAACATGCTGAGGCTGTTTTTTTTTTGCGTTTATAAGAAGAAGTTTGATTTCAGGCAAACAACAACACACAGCGCTCGTCTCCATGGATGTTTTTGCAGTTTATATCCACATTGTGCCAAAAATTAAACATACTCAGTGTCTTTCCGTTTGTCTCGTTGGTGACAAACTGTGTCCTCTCTGCCCGCCTAACTCCCCCGGTCCACCTTAAAAACCTTTTCCGCTTTTTCTGACATCCCCTTTAAGAAGGATCGACGCTGCTGTTTGTGACTGACAGGGGGCGCTCTCAGACCACGCCATCTCTCCAATTTGACCGTGCCAGAGAAATAGGGGAACAGCGGGGGGGAATCAAACGCAGTTCCCCCTGCATATGTTCATGCAGAATACGCGCATATTTGGACATTTTCGTTTCGCGTTTCCACTCTGCGATTCTCAGACGGATTTACGCCAAAAACATCGACCGCGCTCGCTCTGATCTAATTGGCTTTCCAGACACGCACACGGAGACATTCTAGTGTAGATTTAATACTGAAACAGCTGTGCGTTTAACGACAAAACAGCAGTGATCAGTGTGTTCTGTACACCAACGCCCAAGTAAATTATAACCACGCCGGTGAACTGTAATTTAAATATATATTTAAACCCAACCATGTCACATGTTGAGTTTGTAGCCCCTGTTGCCCCTTCAAGGACCCCCGGGGAGCATCGGATCACACTTTGGGAGGCTTTTTCTTATCAATTTGAAAATATGGATATTAATATCTTATGGTGGAGATGCGTAAATGTCAGATCGGGCCTCAGAATCTTTGAATGGGAGAGGGAATTTCACTGTTGGTTATACATGAACGATTTTTGAAGGAAGGTGCCAGGTCAGCGCCGTGGCTCTGCGTTATGTAAGCGTCTCCAGTCTGAGCCCATATTGAAGAAACCCTCAGACCAGCTGGGTCCGACTGCCTGGAACCCGCTGGTGGTGGAAGGATTTAGAAAATAAATGTCCTTAGTGGAGATTAAATCAGCGCAATCCCCCTCTCTGCTGCGTAATTCTGACCCGCAGTTATCCTTAGCATTTACCTTTCAGCATTATTATGGGCTGGATGCCCAATTTACCCAATTTATGAAGATATGAGACACTTAAAGGAAGAGGGAATCATAAAATAAAATCCAAACATGTATTCACACACAGACAAAAATCTTTCTTAGGAGATGTTGAAGAGATTTGATCATTTTATTGGAAGATTCTCCTCCACCGCTCCTTCTTCTCCAACCAAACTACCTTTCATTAACAGAACGAATGAGATGAAGAACACAACAACCCTTTAAACCAACATTCCTCAGTCTGAAGAGCTTGGAAAATGCGAGGGTCCCTAATTTAAGTAACCAACAGATCACTTCATCCCAAAGGACAAGGGAAGCATTGTGAAGCATTTTCTTTACGATAATTTGCAAAGCTGCGTCTTCTTAAGACAAAATCAGGATCCAGAGACTCGACCCGTACAGACTCCATGTATGAGAGTAAAAAGTTGTGCTACAAATTAAATTAATTATTTAAAAATGTGTACGTTGTGGCCCAATTATTGAGCACCAGTTTCACAAAGCAAAAATCAGGAATTAGACGAAAGGAGAGAGAGGTTTCAGTGTTGAACCGAACTTTTTCTCAATAATCAATTCACTGTTATATCTCGGTTTAATAGATGGACTA
Source organism: Brotula barbata (assembly GCA_900303265.1). Lineage (NCBI taxonomy): Eukaryota > Metazoa > Chordata > Actinopteri > Ophidiiformes > Ophidiidae > Brotula > Brotula barbata. The sequence continues at coordinate 124,113 of OMNV01006557.1, forward strand.
TTTTCCACATGAATAAATATATTTACCCTGCTGCTTTGATGTGCATCGGTATGGGATATAACCTAACCTATGAATTCATCTCTGATTAAATATAATCAACAGATTTGTAAAACTTTGAAATAAACAATTCAAGAATTATTGAAGGATGAATAACAAGAACAGTCTTGGTTCTATGACAAAAACATCCTTAATATAACATCGAATTAATTATTTCCCCGTGTGAGTGCATGCTTTGGAGAACAGTTCATCTATATTTGGGGACATTAGGACACTGAATAATCCAAACTCTTCTCCCTTATCATTGCAGGAGGAGTCGTGGTGGAAAGTAAGCCTGGGATGAATGCTACTGGAAATTTGAAGGATCTCAACAAACTCAACCAATAAGCAGCAGAAAGCATCATGAAAGAGGTGAGAAAGGAAAATGGAAACACAAGGATCAAAAAATGTTTTACAAACTGCTCATGTGATGATTAAACCGTCAGCAAAGACGAGCAGCAGCCTGTTGAGCACTAACGGTGCCACGATCATTTAATATAAGGCACATGACAGGTCATCCGTACTGCACAGTTAGTGTTATTATTGTACTGACGACATTAGATCGGAGCACTCAAAATGCTGGCAGTGTGCATGTATAACTTAAACATTGATTTGTAAAAGCCATGTGATGGAGGTCTGATGCTGTGAGTCCCTGGGGAAGAGGATGGTGGGGGGGGTGGCTCTGTTGGCTCAGATTACACTCCAAATAAGCTCCAACCAAGCCAAATTATTAGGGGGATCCACTGTAACGTGTAGATGTTATCAGAACTGAAACACAGCTGAAAATGTTAGTCTAACTGTTTTTCAAACAATAAATCTCACTAAATCCTGTTATTAAATTAAACAATGGAAAACAACAAAGGAAAGAAAAAAATGTCATCTACATAAAAACTGGAACCTTATGCGCAAAGTGAAAGTCACAGTAAAACAAACTTTCAGCATCATAGGTCGCTGTAATAAAATTATGAGTACATATAGAATTTTTGAAATATATAAAAGCCTTACAGATTAATAAATCTGTAGGTTTTACTGAACATATAAATGCGAGGCAATAAATATTAAATATAGACAATAATGATAACACAGGTGATAAAGAATTTAATTAAATACAACACTTTGTTGTTTTTAAAGGACTGTTGCAGTTTATCAGACATTTTTATATGAGATACGGCGAGGTTTGGATCCCCACCTTTCCCCTTTGTCCCACATTCTAAATACCCTGTATAAAGAAGTTTGGGAGGGGGGCTGGACTGAAACCTTATCTGGCTTAGGCCCAGACAGCCCAAAAAATGTGTCCTATTATATTTCTAACCCAACCAATTTACAAAACCTCACTTGGAAAGGAGAAGAAAAGAGGCTCATCCACTCAAATCTGCTCCTGACACATCATGTCTCCCGTGTGTGTGCCCTACAGCAAGGCAGTAGGCTGTGGTTTTCATCAGTTTGACATATGACATATAGCCCTAACCGAACAAGTAAAGCTTAAGGTGAGAATATCTGTCGACTTAGGCAACAGCCGATGGTCCTGATGTACTAATCAATTAGCAACAAGCGCTGGCCTGAATGCTTACAGACACGCAGTGTCTTTTAACCGCATACTTCCCAACAACAAGCACTTTCTTTTACCTCAGTTTAAGCTGGATGAGAACTCAGAACCACAGATATATTTACTGTATAGCCATATTTATAATTGTTCACCATCCGTGGCACAGGCCTCTCTCTGTGTGGAGAGAGAGTCCTCTGTTGTTCTATTGGTGGCTTTTATCCCCAATCCAACTCGGCTCCTGGGCCTGACTCCCTGGTATGAAGGGTCAGGGGTCAGCACGGCTGTGCCCCTGTTCAAATCCCCCTATAGTGTGTGATGGTCTCAACTGACCTGTCATTTTATAATGAGAGCTAGAGTCCAGATATTAGTTTTCATCCCATGAAACAATGCGCTTCATCTTATTGTTCCTTTACACTTTTGTTTAAAGGGATATAAAAAACGAATAACCGCATTTTAAATTATAACATTTTGATGATGTTTAACCCACTTTTTATAGAGGCACACAAGAAATTCCCACTCTCTATTGAATGGAAACACAAGACGTCTAACAGTGGAATTTCTCTTTTTAGGTCAAACCTCTCACACTGTTTAAGTGAAGTGTATCAGCGAATGCCCCATATTTTCATGTGTGTAAATTAATAGAATGTAAAATATTTTTTGTTTCCCTTATGTTGTCAGATGGTTTTTCTATAGTTTGGAACAAACAAACCCCAACTTTCTACATTTAGTTTTCATTTGTTTACTGGCTTGCAATTTTTTGATGAATACAAAACATATGCCAACTAGATTTTGAATGTAGTAATGTATACAATAATAAAAAATAAAAACTATAATAATAATAATAATAGTAACAGTCATGTTGGCAACAGAGTCATTTTGGCTC
>OMNV01006560.1:6223-16229 GCA_900303265.1 Brotula barbata
TTATGACCTTGTAAAGTCAGCATAAATTCACATGGACAATTAAAAACAGTTTTTTTTTCTAAATAGTGTGGGGGGGAAAATCAAAGAATAAAAGAAAATACAGGTCTGTGTTCATGTTGTATTTATGGCCAACAAACAGCGTCAGGACACACATGGAACTCATAGCTACCAATTTAGAGCAATTCACTGTTTTGATTTATTGGTAGTGCAGCATATTGTGCTCTTTGTATCCCCTAAATCTTATTAGATAAAAAGTGGCTGTTTCCCTCGTGACCAGTATGGAACTAAGGAAACAGTAAATATTATTCGGGTTTTATTGTCATGTCAGAAACCCCAAGCACGTTATTCTGGTTCTGATAAAAAACATTTTTATACCATTTCCCTCTATAACCCTCATCTCTAGTTAAAAACTTCCCACCAGCCATTCTTGAAAGTTAAGCCAAAACAGCTGAAATCCAACGCAAAACCTTTTAGGAAGAAGAAGAAGAAGAAGAAGAAAAAAAAACAGAGTAATGAGGTATTTTGGATACAATTAGAAGAATTAGACATTCAGTGTGTCGTCTGGCAGAGATTGGAATGGGAGCCCTCGGTGCCCTCGGGGAGTCCCATGCTGGCAAGGTTTATGTGGACACACACTTTCAACGAGGACTGAATATGACCCTGTTGTTTCAAAATGGCCTCCTGATTTATATCCATCGAGGTTTAAAGGGCCCATCACGTCTGCTGAAATAGAGGTGTTGACAGGCGCATTTGACAGCTTTTCGCTCATACGGGTAGAACACTGGTGTTATGACTCGACCGTCTCATGCGGCGTGTTGAGGCTTTCCTGGGGCTGAAGACGACTATTTCGGATACCTACGGGGTTCGTGCGCATCATCGACCGACCAAGTATCCCATTTGTCAGGATATACAAAGGATAAGCGAGTAAAAAAAAAAAAAAAATCGAACTGTTTGGACCCTTGCATCATCTTCCATTGTGACGTGCAACACGGGATCAGTGTGACATTCTGTACGGCTTCATCCGTGTCACAACATACGTGAAAAACAAAACTGCGGGCTAAACTCCAGCGCGCGCAGGCCGCTTTAACCAAAGTGCCATGGGACTACAATCCTCTGAGAAATCCACGCAGCCTGAGAATTCTCTTTGAAGGCACATTCCATAGGTCACAGTGCAGACACCATGCAGTCAGGCTGCTTCATCCTCATCAACATTTGTGTGGGCTACACAGGCGCCCCCAGGCCAAAAGAAATGTTCTCGGGATTTCTCAATCTATAGTTAGAAGAGGCCGTTCCTCCGGCTCCACACGGCGCAGGAAACACTGAGCGGAGGAGTGGTGCTTTGACACCGGCACAGCCAGTTCTCTGATTGGTGCGCGCGGCGAATAAGGTGAAATCCACGTGCTGCTACCTGATTATGTCTGAAATGATTTCATCGTCGGCCTGCTACACACAGATTGCGTTGGGTTATTCTAGTCGCCGGTCTGCGGTATTTTAATTCCACGTGTACACTGTGACGGTGCGCGCTCTTATAAAGCCCCTCGTGTTATAATTACATCATCTTGAGCCTTGTCAGTCAGACTCTAGCATGTGAAGCATGTAAACCCCGCATGGCCGGCTATATATCAGCCTGTTTTGTTTGACATTTACACACAGCCATGGTCTTGTGTAATTATGAGCTTACTGTTCTGTCAAATATTGAATGCCTTGTAAAACAGCCGGCTGTTTATATTGTACAGTGCGCCGCTATCTCTAACGGAGAAAGGCAGATGGTAAAATACGATCCCTAACATATGCATAGTAAACACCATCGCAGTCGTAACGGCGTACGGCGAGCGACAATAACTCATCGCCGATTTTAGTTTGCAGTCAAAAAACAACATCCATATATTACGGGGCGCACGAGAACGGAAGCGCCGCGCGTATCGTGCGAGCGCGGGATAAATGTTGACATACATTTGCATGCGTTTGGGTCCCAGTGTAATCGAAAAGTGCTGCTTCTATTCATATCCCAGAGTGATTGTGGTCTGATGGTGAGCACTGAGAGGGAGAGGAAGAGAGAGAGAGAGAGAGAGAGAGAGAGCGGTTTGAGGTGCTGAACACATATGGTTGAATATGTTAGTTCAAAAGCAGCGTTCGCTTTGACTCATGTCTTTTTCCCACCATAGGGAACTCGGCGTGTGGGAATAGAGGCTCCATGCATGGCTGCCATGCACTGGCCCTTACGCTTCGCACATGTAGGTAAACAATCCCGTCTTGTCTACTGAGAGGCCTGCGTTTATACATGGGTGCAAAACATGTGTTGCGGCCAAAGTCGCATCAAAGGTCACTCAGCTATGCTTTGAACACTTCAAAGCCGGGGGATGAGACTGTAGCTTTTAAGTTTTATGGCAGGTGTAAGCAGGGGTTGCTGACCAGCCCAGGGTGGTCTGCTCCCTGGGCTGCTGGTGGTTAGCATGGTAGAGGTGGTGGTGGTGGTGGTGGTGGTGGTCGTAGTTTGACGTCGGGGGTAGGGAGAGACCCTCCAGACCAGGCTGCGTCCAAAATTCACGCAGCAGGCCACATTTGGAGTCCTCGGGTCTGACGGGGCTTTCTGGGAGCAGACCGGACACAGGCGGACGTCCACTTCAAGGGTCTCTGGTTTCAGAGGACCTCAGCAGGGTACGGCTGAGGCCTGCGTCAGTCCCATTTGGAAACAGATACATTGGCAGAGAGGAGCGGAGGGGGCACGGCCTCGTGACCGTACCACAGAGTGACCACAACGTTGCACCCGCCCGCCCCTCGCAGACCAGAAACAGACCCTAACAAGTTCAAAGGATCCAAAGGGGTCTCACCAAAGTTCATTTGCTGGAGTTCATTCATCTCAGCACCTGATGTGGTTCACTGCTCCTTGTTTTCATCAGGCAGTTCTGGTTAATGTGTTGAGACTTCAAAGACGCTGACATTACGGAGAGTTCTTATTCTTCTTCTTATTCCTTTCGTACTCCACGATCATCGTCTTTAATAACGCACAAAACTCAAACCCTTCCAATTTTGAGTGAAGAATGTCTTCATCACAGAAAACTCTCACGGAACATTCATGGTATTCTAATGTCGACAATCTCGGGATTATTCGGCTTGATTTTGCCTTTTGTTGATTTTTTCCCTTTTCTCCCAACATTCCCACTCACATCAAATGGATATCACTCGGAACGGCTCCGCTAACTGCAACACTTGCATCGAGTTGTTCAAGTCTCCAACTTCACACAGTTGGATGTGCTTTAATACACCACATTATGAACATAGAAATGGAAACAAAGTGGTTTAATAACTCCTCCGGTGACAGAGCTGCTAAATTGATCATTTGGAATGCTTTACAATATCCATAATTACGTGACTGGAATACAAGGTGCTGCGCGTGTGTTTGATGATCCCGGAATGACAGGTCTATAACAGCCCTCGCTCCTTGAGATAGTTGGAGACCCACATGCACATTGAGAAAAGCCATTACAAGCCCAGGGTGAAGCAGGTGTGTTTGCGGCACTTCACAGATGGCTGGGAGCGTTGTTAATGAGAGAATGGTAAACACCAGGAAAACTTTCAGCGTCACGCACATACTTTTACCGAGTGCACAGGTCGCAGCCGTCGAAGCAGCAACGCTGGTTAATGCAACGTGAAGCTGATGTGATTGATGATATAAAGTCCTGGCCGGGGCAGAATTCGCGGACTGGCTAGTTTTTTTGTTTTTTTTTTGAAGACGTTTACACAGCAGACACGCCCGGCTGAACCAAGATGTTTACATAATCTGTGTTCGTAAGAAGTCCATTTATAATCCTGACAACGTACGGGCGATCAAGCACGTCCACACTTGGCTCACCCCTGTCTCACGTAGGTAGGCGGCCTCTGAGATAATCAGAAGTGAAACAATGTTTTGCAATTTCACAAAATGTGAGGATTATTAGGAGAATTGTGCCCAAAGTAGTTCACCGACATTGTTTTTTTTTCTTATAAATTGGATTATTTTGGAGATATATGACGTTGCCTTACCGGATTCATAGTCTTTTAAGACCTTTTTGGGAACCTTTAACTGCTAGTTTTCCTTCCATCAAGACCAGTTTGATCAAAAATTTTGTGAAATCACTTGAATATATTTTGGATAGATTTTTCAGAAAGAAAAAGCTCAGCAGCTGAAAACATGAAGAAAACTGCACGACGTAAAAAGAGAGTAACTTCACCGGTGAACCAGACTATCAGAGCAACGCAAAACCACACCACAAACAAAATATAAAGGTCATAAAATATCCTTTTCAAAGCCATCTTTTTAATGGATGAACACCAAAATCAAGGTCAAAGCTGGTGCAACAGGTGTGTACAGGCCCATCGATAATCTGCCGGTAACTTCCACTCATATTGGACGTTTACCTGAAACCATCACTGCATATACGGTAAAAATACTGCAAAACTCTGATTGTGAGTAATGGAAGTATTTACATGTCCATTAAATCCCAAATATTCCAGCTAATATCATCCCGGATCACCTCTTTCAGCAGGCCTAAGATCAGCCCGATCGAGGCCTCGGCGAGACCACGGCAGGCGTGTGTGTGCGTGTGTTCATATCTCAGTGGGACTAACACGGAACCATCACAGAGCACGCTGACGTAGCTATTGACAAAACGTTTCCGCGGAGGAGTCTTATCTTTTTACCCTCCTAACAAATTGCAAAGTCACGGGAGTAGCGCTGACCGAGGATGGCAGACCTCTCGCTGATTGTCTATTAATCTGTTCCATTAAAATGAACATTTTCTAACGCCCAGAGAAACATTATCCTCCCGGAGTGTGAGAGTTCTTCCTATTTTAGTGTTGTACTGAGATGATTAAAAGTGCATTACCTGGGCCCGGCGATTCCCTGAATGAGCTATGCTAAATTGGTTGTTTTCTATGTTGTGATTAATTGAACTTCCCCAGCCACATTTCAGCACGCTTTGTTTTTCTGTCCCCAGTCATCACCTATTATTAAAGACAAATTTTCAATATCTCTCTGGGAGTCCAATTAAGGATTTACATTGTGACAGTATTTTTCACTTTAATTACTATTCGTAGTGCAGGCGTTGACGCGGTTCCTTATTTATCAAACAACACAGTGGAATGGAATTCATCAACTAAACGAATAGTTATGTTCTTTAATTGCGGCCTCTTTTCAGCTGTACATTAAGGGGTCCAAATCTTGACGAGAAACAATTGACGATATGGGGGGGAAAAAAAAAACGACGATGCAGCGCATTCTTGAGACAAAAGTAAACTGTAGAGCTGAAGTAAATCAAACTCTAGAGAGAGGCAGGAAGAAAGGAAGATAGATAGATGGATGGATGGATGGATGGATGGATGGATGGATGGATGGATGGATAGATAGATAGATAGATAGATAGATAGATAGATAGATAGATAGATAGATAGATAGATAGATAGATAGATAGATAAAGCACAATGGCTTATGGGTTATTAATTCCGTTGGACCTCATATTGTGAAAACAGTTGGGACGGTTCTGCCGGGTTGCAATGTTTCCGTGGATGTCAGAGATCAGCTCGACGCCTCGCGGTCTTTGACTGATGCGCGGCGTTCGACACTTGCATTCTGGGATGCTCACTTAGCACTTTTCAACTAAATGCCTCGTTGTTGGAGACAATCGCGATGCAGTTGAACTTAAGTGGCTTCCAATTGAAATTTCCTGTGGGTTTGCAGCCCGCGTACCGCGCCAATAAAAGTCCCGTGGCCCTGAGTAAATGTTAATTTTTCTTTTTGTGGGTCTGCAGGGTAAGAGGAATGATGACAGTTTCTCTACTAAAAATGCAGATATTCCGTGAATAATCATCTCATTTCTCGAAGGGGAAAAAAGTATGGCGGCCCTCTGTCGGTGATGGTTCCCTGTAAGCCAGGCCTGCAGGATTTCCAAACTACCCGCGGTATCCCGCTTAATGCCTAATTTTCAATTCAGCATCTATACCACCTCCTTACTGTGACCCTGCAAATATCCTCTGGGCCTCTTCATTAGTCTACGGGGCCTGTGTGCATAGGCTCTCCAGTTAATTTGCCCCGGCAGGATTATTTCGCCTACTGGAGCTCTGCTGGAGAAAAAGCCTGCCTGAGTCACTCAACGATTCATGAAGGCACGCTTGATGCAAATATGCGGCGGAATGCTATTTTTCCATTTTTTAACACATTTTCTTCAGCGCCCGAGCTCGTCTCGCCCGGGCTTGGTTATGGCTGGATTTCTGCTCTGATCTTGTCATGTGCCGGTGATGCGAGCACGGCGGTGGATCATGGCTTTCCGCATTGTTTGGCTCACCACTCGCTGGCACAATTGACCTGAAGAGAGGAGCTGATGACCAAGATGGCTGACCCCCGGGGAGACCAAGTCAGGGAAATCATGCGAGAGATAGAGAGCGAGTGAGCGAGAGACATATGATCGCACACACACACACACACACACGCAAACACACAGAGTATTCTCACACTCGTCTCAGTGGCTCAGCTTGGTGTGTTTTGGTTGAAATGTCTGTGGTGAGGATGCACACCACATTTATGCAGCATGAGGCCATCATGTCTTTTGGTTGAGGGGCTCCTGGAGCGATGCTGGCGTGATGTGCAGGCCTCTGACAGGTGCTGCCAGCCTGACAGCGCGGCCAGGCCACCAACCCAGACAAGACATGTCTGCTCGTACCGGCGAAGACCCAGGGCCGTGCTGGGAGCGTGATCCCAACTTGGCACTGACCAGCGCACCAGTCACTGGAGCCCCTTTAATTGTGTCACTCTTGGGGGACAAAAGTTGGGGGGAAACGAAAGTGAAAGGAATCGCACGGCCACATTCCCACAATAACTGACGTACGCTGAACCGTGAACGCCGTTTATTGTTATTGTATTCATCAGCCTAATGAAGCTTTTTGTTGCATAAATCTTTGCTCAGCCTCCAGCAGAGGTGGGAAGTCACAAACGCTGTTCATGAGTACGACTTTGAGATACTCGGGACTTTGTCGTCTGCTACTTCTGTCTGCTCCGGCACGTTTGAGAGGCAGGAATCGTACTTCTCGCTCTCCCCCTGTTTACCTGACGGCTGCTGCTTCCAGGACTTTTACTGTGTTTTTCCATGATGGCAGCAGTAATTAAAGGATTTGAATACTTCATACCCCCGGTAGACTTTGTTTACTTTCTTCCCAAACACAATAATTGTCAAGGTAGTGTGTGTAAATAATTGTGCTATTGGTTATCAGAGGGAGACAGGAAACTGAGTGAGGGAATGGTTTTCATCCACACAAACTCTCACCATGGAACATTTGGAAGCATGTCTTCCTCCTCTGCAGGGTTGTGAGGTGGCACATGGAAAACATTAAGCTCTTTAAAGATTGAATAAGGATGGGCCAATAAATGTCAGGAATTTCAAGAGCAGGACCCAATCGGAGAGGCTGAGGCTCACCATCACTTAGCGCTAATCGAGCTTCGCCTTCATTACGAAAGCCGTGGTTCCTACCAACATCCCCACCTTGCTGCGTGCTGTCTGGTCTGTAATTAGCTCAGGCAAACTATTGTTTCCATGACAGCGAGAGTGAGCAGACAAAACAGAGACGTGACATGAGGAGAGAAGGAGGGAAATATAAACCAGGTGGAAATTCTGGACACATCTGTAAAACGATAATGAGACATTCACAGTTCACCTTGCTTGATTCTCAGCGCCGCTCCTGCAGTATTGGGTTTATTACTTAGGAGGGAAAGGCAAACTACCTTTAAAAGAGATAAGACGAAGGCGGCGGCGGGTTGCTGCGGGCGGGTCACGTGACCGTGTGAAGCGAGAGAGGCGAATCACAAAAGGCACGTTGATGGGATCGAATGTGTCAGCTTTAATTTGGAGGACTTTGGCTTAGCCCGGGCTGCAGATGATATGCTCTCTACTTCTGCTGGACGCCGTCCAAATCTGTCTCCTTGGAAGAGTTACTGGGCCATGGGACTTTGTCCAGACACCCCAAGGAAGCCAGGCTACTCCGCAGAGCTTCACATGGTTGCGAGGGTGGAAGCGCTGCAGTTTTTACGATCAGATGTTAAACATTTCCATCGTTTCGTTTTTAGGTGTGTTTCTTGGTGATTCTTATTCATGCATGTTACAGTGGACACGAGCGTATAATGGGTCTTATTTTCTCTTTATTTAGTTTGAGGTCCGGGGTCCCTTCAGCCTCTTCAGCTCATCAGGCAGATCACTTCCTCCCTGTGATTTGTCTTTACCCATTATTCATGTTATGGGCGTCCCAGTGACTTGGAGGCCCCAGGTATTGGGCCTGATATTAAAAAATAAATAAATCTGTGACCTAAATTCCCCATCCACCCTGAATTGAAACATGCTGTCATTACCAAATTGATTGCAACATAGATATAATATATTTTAATCTAGGGACTGACAGTAGATCACTAATTTGACTATTTTAGATTAGGATTAAGACTTTTCGTTACTTTTGGCACACCGTAAATTCAAACTAAACTCATATTCCAGACTTTGTGTTCAGAGAAGACAATGAATCAGATTTGGGGCAAAGCTTGGAAAATTTGACATTATCTTATCCTATGAAATAAAAGGATGCTGACAGAGAAATTATATTGACTCCTAATTGTTAACTCGTAACTACTGGGGGCCCTCCTCGCCGGTCTCTATGGCAAATAGTAAAGTCGGGCAGGGGTTGTACTCAAAGTTTACTTCCCCCAATTTAACTTTGAACAGCTTTGTTTATAAAAAGCGCAGCTACTTATCAAGTGACCATTTTTCTGCTCATCCTTCAGCTCGTAGATTTGCAGGGGGTCGAATCGTTGGAGTGAAATCATAGGTCTACAGATGTTTTCAAGATGTTTTTTCTGTCAGTTGTAGATTATCCCCTGTAGCAAAATCTCATTAAAGTGCAATTTACAGAGCTGCACTGATGTTGCCATCAACCAAAATTAAAGGCATTAATTTTTCAAAGAAGTTCACCAAAGTCCTCACAATAAATGATGTAGCACTTTGAAAGAATGATTTGCCAAAGTATTATTTTGGTGGAGAAATTAGCCTGGCATCAACAGAGTGAGGGGATTGGACGCAGGCTGCAAAAAAGATGTGCAAATGTGGCCATTTAGTCAGAGCGTGTCGGTACGGAGACGTGCATATTAAGGCCTCCATGCTGGGACAGATGAGGGAAGAGGGAAATATGAAGCCCTGATGGAGGTTATGACATAGACACACAGAGAAACGTGTACACTGAGGGGATCAGACACCCAGCCTGCACCACACACTGCTGCTGCTGTGTGCACGAGGACACGAGACAGCACAGAACACAGCCACAAGTCCGTCCGCTCCAGTGTTACACAGGATACAAGGCAGACAAAATTCAATTAAAGCCTGCTGTTAGTGTTGTTGTACAACGCTGCAGCTCTATTTATGGTAGAAAAATTTGAAAAATGGCCAGGCTGACATGCATATGTTTCATTTATTGTCGCACATAATTGTTGGAATGTGCAAGATTGAATATTATTTTTGGGGTAAGGACATGAATACATGAATCATATCTGCTGGGGAAAAAAAATTTAAAAATATTTTTCACAGGCCAACAATTTTTAAACTAGAAAAATCCACCACATTTTCAAGAATCACCTTTAAGATGTTTTCCAATGAGATTTACACATGCAGCAAAAAAATGACATTTGTTAGAAAATAAAGTGACCCCAAAAGATTTCAGTTTGTGATGAACTCACCCTATGAATAAGGAGATAAACTATGATCAAATGGCAAAAATAAATAGGAACAAAAATGCTAAACTCTAAAAATTGTTCATTCATTCATTCATTCATTCACACACACTCATCACTGTCTGGTGGTTGTAATAAAAAAAATATTTTGACTGCTTGCATATTAAATAAATCAACTGGTAAAAAACTGAACAGCAATAACAACAATATAATAATAATAATAATAATAATAATAATAATAATAATAATAATAATAATGTAATTAAAATAATA
>OMNV01006562.1:10245-27300 GCA_900303265.1 Brotula barbata
CACACATTACAAACAAACACACACTAAGCCTCCAGAGGAAAATATTTGAGCTGTAGTACGCTTGTTTATTCATGCCGTGTGTGTGCGCACTTATGTTTATGCATACGTGAACAGGCCTTTGTATGTGCCAGTGGCTATGCTCCTTGTCTGAGAATTCTTACCATCTGTGCGCGTAGGTACATCTGTGCTTGGCTGGCCGTAAGAGTGGGGTTAGATGGGCTGCCCAGCAGAACAGCTTGCTGGGAAATGCTAGTGGGGGTGGAACTAATGCTCTGGGCCCGGCTGATCAGCTGTGCTGCCGCTGGGGAGGTGGTCAGGTTGATCTAAGGGGGAGAAGAAAACAGGACCAGGATAATTAGCGTCTACACTTGCCCATCCTCCACTGACACTAATGTGTGTATAGCCAGTCCAACACCACTGCTTGTAATGCAGTCCTTTGTAATTTAGTGGCGTGGATAATTGTAAGAAAAGCACAAGAAAGAGACACTGGCAACTGGAGTCAAATTCTTTCTATGTGGGCTTGGCCAATAAACCTGACTCACCAGTTCTTCTTCTTCTTACAACACCTAACGTGGATAATCGGTATAGATAATGGATGGAATATTACTTCTTGATACTGGCATATTGATCTTGAAATTGAAAAATGCAAGCAGTAAGGTAAGTAGTACCTCCAGTAGTTTGCGTCATACAACTTGTCATGTGACATTCACAAGAGGATGAGAACAAATAATTAAAAATAATATCTTCATGAAAAGACATGGCCAATGCAAACAGCAAATATCTGATTTTAGAATCAAATCCCAGCGTAAAAGAAAACAACAACAAGAGCTGCTAAAGAAAAGGGACCAAAGATACACTGGTGATAAAATCTACTTAGTCCCATGATAATCCAATAACCAAAGATGATTTAGAGTCTGAGAAGCTTTTACAATACACAGCTCAAGCTTGAACACTGCACTTACCGTAGCCTGAGTCGATCCTGTGGGCTGCGATGAAGTGCCGTTTTGTGAAGTGCTTTGCCGACCAGCTGCGATGCTGGCCTGTCACAAGATAGAGAACGGAAATGAAAAAAGAATTTCAAAAATGTAACAAATGCTAAAATCAGCATCACCACCCATATCGTGATAATGGGCCTTTGTGTGATGTCCGTGCGCTTCCCCTTCGTGTCCTGTTTGCTGACCTGCTGTACTGCAGCCAGACTCTGAAGCTGAGCGGTGCTGAGACTGTGCTGCTGCTGGAGGGCTGCGGTTTGCAACATCAGATGCTGCTGCTGGGCAGCGTACATCTGCTGCAGGTACTGTGCTGCCGTGTTTGGCTGCCTGTGTAAAGCCTGCTGGAACACCTGCAGATGACGGGCAAAGAGAGAAAAGTGGATGTGCATGTGTGTATGATCACGATTTTCAAACTACAACCAGGGAATTAACGCTGTTCCCAGACTAATAAGAACAGTCACAGCAAGTTGCTCAGTAACATTCCTCATTCGTTGTGATTTGGATTGAGCTCGAAACAGCTGCAGATACACCGGTTACACAGAGAATAAATGAGGAGCATTTTGTTTGGGAAGGCTTCGGGAACAATAGCGCTTTTTAAGAGGGCTGACTACAAGAGAATGAGGTCGGAACGGACATAAACCCTGATGTCTCATCGTCGGTACTTAAGGCTGAGCGGACCTCACCCGTGAAGGGTGAGTTGCTGAAGGTCTCATAGGTCAGGAGCACAATGCGCATTCTTTCTTTCCGATACATCTGCTGGAATGTCAATTCACTTGAACGTCTTTCAGGAACAGAAATACCTCTCGTTTGATTTATTTTCTTCAGCAACGAAATCAAGAGCACAATAACGACTTTAATGTGGCTTCATGTACACCAACAGAGGGCAGCAGAGCAAAATGTATACAACCTGAAGGGCTGAATGCTGTCAGCACATGTCACATTTAACACAACAACAACTCAAATTTTACTACAATTTAATCTTAACATCAGTAAACCTACCTGTACTGTCTGCCGGTCAGGAATCCCACTGTACACAGATATCTGAGGCACGGCCTGTCTCCCTGTCGTTGTAGTAATACCACTAGAACTACCACTAGTACTACCACTACCACTATTACTACTGCTACTACTACTACTACTAGTGGTAGTAGTTGTAGTGGTAGTGGTAGTGTTAGAGGTACTACTGCTATTGGCAGAAGTGGGGCTGGAGGTGGTGGCTGTGGTGGAGGTGGTGGTGGTCCCAGTACCGCTGGCAGTGGAGACAGGGGCCCCTGGCTCAGTCTCCATGGTGCCCTCTGCTCTTCTCACTTTTGACCCCCGGCTCTTCTGAATTGCTCTCCTGTGCCTGGAAGACCGGAAAAGAACAGCATGTGAGGAAAATGCCAACAACGCAAACTAACCTAAGACAAAGAGGCAAGATGGTTTGTGGCTTTAAAGAAAAAAAAAACACTTTACAAGCAAACAACAACAAATATGACAACAGCATTCATCAGCAATGAATAGCACGTCAAATATATGGAGATAGCAGACACCAGCGCGCATCAAAAAGGATAATTAATCATCTGATAAAGCAAAAATTAAGGTTCAGTGTTTCAGGATTTTGCAGTTTTAGACTCGTGAGCTATAATCTGGCCCGGACATAAACCATATGACCATATGTTTATACTGTATGTTAAACCTCAAATATCAAAGCAAATTAAAGACAGACAGAGAGAGAGAGAGAGAGAGCAAGAGAGAGAGATAGAAAGAGCAAAAGCAAGAGACAGAGAGAAGATTAGGATTAACAAATGAATAAAAATTGCTGTACGAGGAAATGTTAATCTGCTGGTACTAATTTTAGTATTGGACTGAAAACATTGCCTGTGCACACCCAAACCATAATCAGTTTTTGCATGAGCTTATGCAAAACTACTCCAAGGTCTGACAAATCATTCCATGACCAAAATGCAAATCAGGCTTAAAGCGGAACTCAACTCAATTCCTGATAGCACAAACCATTAGGATTTCTTCATGAGATTACAACCATTATTTTCATCATGAGCAAATATTGAGGGAATGTTGCACAACATCAGCATCATTAAAAAGGATTTGATGATAATCCTATTTTAAGATTTTATTGAAAAAGAAAAACAGATCTGGGCGCATCCTGCAGCATTTACCACAGCTGATAATGTCTTTTAATCTCATCTGATATTCTAAAGCACCTAGTTTCAAGGTAGACTAAAAAGTGGGAAACACTTCATAAAAACTAAAGGAATCATTAAGCACAGCATTCAGTAACAGAAATAGTTTGGGAAGTTTGCTTGGTTTTGACCTGCTCAACTTTTTGGTTTTTGTGCACCACCTTCCTTTCCTAGTCAGTGTCTTTGATCACTGTATTTATTTATTTATTTATTTATTTATTTAACCCTGTGTCTTTTATTATCTGCAATTAAACTCAGTACAGATTTATACAACAAACACTCTGAACATTGAGGAAACGTGGCCACTTTTATCAATTGTGCACTGGTATTAGATGAAGATACAAAGTGTATATACATATACCAGCCATCCGAAATCTGCACCAGTATCACTGTCTGTTGGGAAATGATTACTTTCAGTTTTGTGTGCTTTCAGTTTTGTGTGCAAATTAACTCCAGAAACATAAAATCAAATATTAGCAGCCTGTTCAAACGATCTGTGCTGCATTTTTCTGCAAAATCAAAGTGAGGTGAGCCACAGTAAAGCCCACAAAAACTGTTATGAATTAATTAATTCCACTGAATTAATGGAAAAGGAGCTGGCAAACATCAGTGACCACTCTAAATTACATCTGAAAATACTGGATCCTGTTAAGTAAACACCTAAGTATTCATTTATGGGAGTTAATGGGGAAAAAAGGCAAAGATGTACAAGGCCAGCCCACCCAAAGCCCACACCACAGGCCCAACACCATTACCTGACCTCGTGGTATTCTAAGCAATTACCTGAGACTAAAGTATCACAGCGAATCACTGGGGAATATGTATGCATGTGTAATCCTGTATCGAATACAAGTCCCTGATAATATGCCAAACCCAAATCATACAGCACATTTATCGCTCTCTTCTGAATCCATTTCTCCATGTCAGTTACAAAAACAAATGTGAAGATGCAAGCTGATTTAGGCCCCTTCCATAAAAGGTTTTTTAACATAGGTCCCCTGGTGCTTTACTATCCATTAGCACAAGAATATAAGGTTCAGAGCTTGCCAGGCAGAAGAGATGGATGGGGCCTCAGCATGACGCTAAAATGCTAAGAGGATGAGACGAGAATAAGGAGTGTGGTCACTGATAAAGGCAAAGAGTCAGCTTTCACTTAAGTGAAAAGTCTTTACACCATTACGTCAATTCAGAAGTCTGTGATGAGGGATTCAAAACTCATCAACAACTTGAAATGGTGGTCGCAGGAGGGGGTGTGTGTGCTTTACTGCAATCAGCGTGACAGCTGATGCAACAGAGATGAAAGGGGGGCAAATCGAGGGAGGATGGAATGTCTGGCCCGCAAGTTAGAGGTGAGCACATTAAGATAGAGGGGTGAAAACTGGAAGGCAGAGAGAGCGAGTGAACGCAGGCAGGGGTGAAGGTTTAGTATGCAGTGAATGATTTGAAGAGGAAAGGGGGCGTGATGGAAGTAATTAAATGAGAAACAATGCCACCGCCTTGCCGCAATTTTTTAGCCATTTCCTCGTCCCTATTAGTCTTTAGACTGAATTAGGAACTTTGCCCAGTTCTTTAGGTCACCTCTGCTACAAAGCAGATTGATAAACAAACTGCAAGCATTGTAAACCACGTGTTGTTCCTTAATCCAGCCAAAACAAATGCAAGAGCCCAGAATGAGTCAATAACTCAGACACTAAATAAAAACAACTGGAGGTCTGAATTTCATTTTCTTTGCAGAACTCAGTGTGCTTTGCATTAAAAGAGTATGCTTGAGACTCTAAAGCATACACGCTCTCAAGTTTAGAGCCAACAACATTACTGATAGCAACACATATGTGCACTATTTTTGACATGGAAACCGTGACAGTTTCTTGCTTGCGAATACTTCACACGATGCACATGAATGGAGTACGTGTGTTTAAACTGGCTCAAGATCTGTGTGCAGTGTAAATCCAGCGAGTGATTTTGTTATGTTGGGTCACCTCAGTGCAAAAACAAAAAACTGGAAACTAAAGCAGATAATCATCCAAAACAGAAGATACATTATTAATATGAAAACGTCCCAAAACAAAAACATTTATCAGGGACTGATGTGAATTTAGGAGACTTTAACTCCTACATACTTGTCTTAATACTGCGTCTCTTTACAACAACAAAAGCTGACATTTAGTCTGGTCAATGCGGTTTATGCTTGTAAACAAAACACAGCCGCTGCCAAACTGTGCCTGGATGTAATCATTTCTCTTATATCCCACAGCCTGCGTCCCACTGTTTCCTCGAGCGCGGAGAGGGGCAGGAATCCCCTCTGGTAATGATGCCTGCCACCCCTGCCTAAGTGAGAGGAGTCACCCATCCATCAGTGATGTGATGGAGAACACCCCCTAACCAAAATCTGAATCCCGCGTCCACATCTACCTCTGTATTCACATTCTGAGACAGTTTCAAATAATCACGCATCTCCTGAAAAGTGGTAAAGCTTAGTGTTCCACATCATAGTTAAGCAGCAAAATAAATAAATAAATTAAAACGGGTCAACACAATAACAACACTATTCCAGCACTTTGCGGTCAGACGAGCACTATGAGACCGCAGGAGACGACTGTTGAGAGGAGTTAAGAGACCAACAGACAGACTGGCTGTCTCCTCAGAGCTCAGAGCACACTAAGGAAGTGCAGGACCCTCCATCAGTGTCCATCCTTCACTCCACACGCAGGCAGACCGTGATGAGCCACATTAAAGAAATACCACAACAACACACGTGCCAACAACACGAATCGATTGAAGCCCAATAAAAGCTCTAAACGCGGGGAGATCCAGACAGAAATGGGTGCGTGTATGTGTTGAGGGGTGCGCTGCTGCTGAGACAAAGACCCCTAACCCTGGTGCTCCTACCTCCTACGGCCCCCCCAACGCGATGCAGGGGTATGATGCCCCATCCCCCGGGAGTGTGCTGTCCTCCTCCTGCAGGATGTTGCTCTTCTTTGTCTGCCTAACTGAGTGGCTGGCTCGCTGGCTGGTTGGTTGGTTGGCTGACTGTGTGAATGAGTGAGCGTGTTTCTGTGGTGTATCCAGACCCCCAGCCCCTCTTGTCTACCCCCAACACACAGCTAGCTCGTCGTCCCAGCATCAACACCCCACTCCACCAACCAGGCCCCGGCCTGCCTCCTGATTATGTGGTATCCTAGCGACAGCCAACGGGGCGCCTATGGAATCCCCATGCAGAGCAGCGTGCTGATTGGACAACAGGATCCTCTCTAATGAAGATGATGGTAATGATTTTACTCTGCATCTCCCCTCCCCCTCTGCTGCTCCCTGAATACAGAATTTTGGAATGATGCATGAACCTTACAACACGAGTTTGACTGTAATCAAAACAATATTTTGTTTCGATTACAGACAAACTCATGCCATAGCTTAAGGCTGACAACCCAAGATATTGCAGGTAATTTCAGGACAATGAAGGACACCTTAAATTATATTTCACATCTCAAGTGTTGGCAACATTTCTATTGCATAGCAGTAATGCATAGCTTTTCAACATTTTTTTTAGAGGCATTTCCACAAATAACCAACCTCTGACAGAGCCGATATGAGCCTGTGTAAGGAAATTTGGTCATGGACAGTGACTGAAGGTCTAACCCAGTCTTTTACAGGACAGTATTCATCACCAGTTTTGAGACCATCTGGTTAGAGCCCGAACTCAACTAAATACAGAAGTATGTGGAATGACCTGCCAGCAAACCGGGGGAAATCCCTATCTATATCAGTTATTATCAAGAAACAAAAAGAAACAGCTAGAAAATTGCTATCCTCTCATAAAAAAGGGAAACAGGATAGCTTTGCAGTTGAATTAAAAACCTCTCTTCAATGACAGGAGTATTCATTATGTGGAATAGGGTAGATAAAACCACAGGATAATGGCACACTCATGGTTGGCCCCACCGCATTAACGCGCCACCCAACTGTCTGGCTATATGAAATGTAGCCATTTGAGTCATTTGCTGGTGCTATGTGGTATTGATTGGGGCCAGCCATGCGTGAACCTCATTGATTATGATCTTCTCATTAGCATATAGATTAGCTGGTAGCGCAGACAGAGACACGAGCTCTGAATCTCACATTTGGCTGAGAGAACCACGCAGCACAGACGGAGAAATTATAAAGGAAAGAACAGGATGGGGTGCGAGCATTATGTGAGCTACATGATGATGCACCTGAAAACCTGACTGCTCTGTGCCCACAGCAGCCATGAGACCCTTCACAATACTGCTGGCAGTGGGGGGAGCAGTGCAGGATGGTCAAGCAAGGGTTAAAAAAAAAAAAAAAAAAATAGAAATCGTACGATTGGTGCTCATATGTTCCTGCATTTAGGAGTGCAGCCAGCAAATACAGTATGTTTCAAAATCCAGTTTAAGTAAACCCACACTTTGACTCATTAGCATAAAAAAGGCAGAAATTAAACTAACCATGTTTTGTGTATATGATAACAGAACTTTAACGGTTTAGGTTATTTTATTTTATTATACCTTCATTTTTGTCAGGAAGTCCCACTGGATTGAGATCAAAATCTATTTAATAAGAGAAACCTGTGCCCATTGCTTTAAATAACAGATGACAACACAGATTGGATGGATGCCCTTGATACCGATGGCATGAACTGTAACACAGGAAACACAATCCATCTATCTATCACATTAACCATGTGGATAATTTCAATAATTAGATATGATTAATCATTTTAACTCATCCATATCAAACTGTCCAAATTATGATGATTTATTATTCAAATTTTCTATTGTAATTTCTCATTCTTGCATCTCTTGCATTCAGAAACCAAATCTCGTGGACACATATCAATTACTCCAAAATCAATTAAAATGATAGACAGTGTCAATCCTGGTTGCCTTATGGGACCTTTGGGTTTGGTGATGGCTGGGTCATCCCCTGTGGTTGATAATGCTCGATAGGTCTCGTCCAAACAGGCCGAGCTGTGCACTGCATGTGTTAGAGTCAAACACCGATAGTAATTGAGATATGTGACTTAGATGGACCTCGCCTTACACAGCTGAGTAGGCCGCCACAAAGAGCCTCTGGAAGCTTTCCAGGTTAAGTGTGCTGAACTTGTGTGTTGTTCCAGCACACACAGCCTCATGCTGCGCAGATGTAAAACACTCTGACACTATTCACTCCCCCTTCTGCCTTCATTAAGCCTGTTATTAAGCCTCAAACAGACAAAACAGATCAAAACAACTGAAAATGAACTAGTTTAACTGATCTATAAATACCACTGTAAAACAGATCTGGCAAACCTTGCAGATTAGCAACATGATTCATCTGAGACTTATCCTTCAAAGCAATCTCAAAAGCTTCACTCTGGGGCCTCTGCGCTGAAAGATCAAAAATAGGTCAGGTATGATGAGCCCCAAAGTGAGCTGCAGAAAAGGGAAACACAGCGCTGCTCTTCCTTCATCACAAAGATGCATGTTAAATTTATGTCACCAAAAGTTCAAGCAGGCCAAAGGATAACAGCACAGTCTGGGAACTAATAATAATCAAGGAGGCTTGAAATCTCAATCGTGAGACCTGTTTCAAAATTTCACATTTCTTAACAAAAGCCACAACCAGATGTGTATAATTAAATAAACTTTCATTGCAACTTAAACCTCGTTAGAGCAATACTAATGTTAAATGAATCATCTGTAAGCCTGTTGTCCCTGAGACACAACGGAGAAGCGTCGCTAAACCAGGACAATGAGGGGGAGAATGACCTGATTTAACCTGACGTGCTGTGAGATGCACAAGTCCTGATTTTATGTGACCTGAGTCATGGTGGCTTCAGCCTTCGAGCGATGCAAAGTTGATATCTGATGTTTGTCCATGTTATAAATTGGATGGTAATTTCAGTGAATGCAAAACAGATTATTTCACCGTGAATGCCAGAAAAAAAAGCCACATTTGTTAAGCAAAACTAGCGTTTCTGCCCATGCTGGCAGCACGGCACTATGGATGGCAATCTTAGTCCATCTGACTCTATGTTGGGCCAGCACTTCAACACAGACTTAAATACAAATAGACTGACGTAAAGCTTGGTGGAGAAATTCATCATTCCTGCTGCACTGACTTATGCCACAAGATAATGGCAAAAGGTTTAATTGGATTTCCACAGAAATGCAGAGAATGAAAGAAACCCCAATGATTCCAGACCTCCGGGCTTTCCCTTTAACACAAACCTCTGATCAGATCATCAGGTTTAGAGGGAAAATGTCTGAAAATATACATGACAGATTTCCATAACATTTACGATGAGTAAAAGAAGAGTCAAACTAAACTGGCTAGTAACCGTTCCATTTACACAGAAATAGCCTCTGTTCCTCAGAGAGAACACGTTTGTAACAACACACTTGTAACACATTAATCAATGAGTGCAACAAATCAGACATAATTGTGACATAAATCTTTCTGTTAGCACATGCTTTTACAACTACCGTCTGTTAAATCTTGCAAACACAACCTGTATATCACTTTTGGCTGGTATTTACTACAATTTGTATTTAATTCATATTGAATACATATTGACTCTTGCCAATCTTTTTAATGCCATTCTTCCACTTTCAGACTTTTAAAAAATGCATGTGATACCACCTATTACCAACATTTAGGGATGGTTTGTCTTCACCAAAGGTGCTGGCGATTTCGTAGTCAAAAGACATCGGGGAGAAAATTTCTGTGACTGTTTTGTAGCGTGCGGTTACCAAATTAGTTCTGCTTTTAGTGTTGCGACGGACCCAAATGTTGTTGGAGTACTGTTGATGTGGTTGTTGTTGTTATTGCTGTTGCTGATACAGCTATCTGAGATGGTGGAGGCCTCAGAGCACAAGTAAGAAGTAACACAGGTTCCACTTTGTACTTCTCAGACTGCCTATGGGATCCCAAAGATTTGATTCCAATTGTGGCGAATGAAATATCCTCTTGCACGGACAGCAACAGTCTTTAACAGGTTTAACCACGTTGCACAGGTATGAATATGAATAAGTTTTCATTTAACCTTGCCCTTTTTTAAAAGGAAATTGTTGATGTTTTAGAGCTCCACAGAAACCCAGACATTGATCTCTGACATTTAGTTCTGTGGTGAAATGTATAGTACCTTCTGACAAGGAAACGTTCGAGCCAATTCAAGCCACAGATTGCCTCATAAAGAAAAATCCATACTGCCCTAATGAATAGCAGACAACAACTCATTTATATAGCACCTTAATGCATCAGGCCAGTTTTCAGCTATTACCATAGATATGTAAGTAATTATGTTTGGCCAATTCTACCAGGGCTGTGTGATGTAATGTTCTAAATAAATCACTCTATTCCTTATTACTTGCATTCCATGCTCGGAAAACGCATGCATTCACGTACAATTAACCCCAGATGTCTTTTAAGTCTGGAAATAAGCAAATTACCGGGCATGCTCTGACCCTCCTGAGAGTTCAGGCTGATTGTAGATAATCTTGGGAGATGCATTCAGCAACAGACAGACACACGCTTGAATGAACCTTCTAATGTCATCTACTTTGACCACATCTGGGTCACTGGAAGGCCATGTTCACATTACTTCAGTCTCTTACTGAACACTGATGACCTACACCTGTCAAAATAAGTCGCTCCTTATCCGTGCAAAGGTCTGGGCCCAAAGGGCGCAAAGTCTGACAAAACACAAGCAACTAACTTTAACCACATCTGTCAAAACGCTGACTCAAATAATCATCTATGAACTAGCTGTGAAAACACAAACACCGCACTGAACGGTAGCACTTAGATTTATAGCTCGTTCATACCAGTTAATGCATTGTTTTTCACCTCGACAAATTAGCCCGTGATCTTTACATTTGTATTCTTCGCTATCTGCAGCTTTTTTGGACCATCGGACGCTACAGTTAGCTGTTAACTAATGTCAACGTTAGCAAGCGAGCTAATAGAGGAGCTGTTGCTGTTGTTTTGCTACTAGGGGTACCGCTAGCTAGTTCGTCAGATTAACCTCACGCGTTCCGAAACAGGCTGAGCCGAAGCCTGTCACCCGCTGCTGAGAAACCATTTTAACGTCTCCATACCCTTGTCGTAAACCTTGAAACTGCTCCTCTTGCTGGCTTCTCTGCCTTGCTGTTTTTCCTGTTATCCTACACCATTTCTGGATGTTGCTTGAATCGACAGGCTCCGCGCAGACCAGCGCGAGCACGGTACAGCATTCCAAACTGACCACGTGACGCCAATCTGACCAATGAACGGGGAGCGTAACCCCTGGCCACACCTCTTCCAGGACCTTGAGAAACCTCCTCCTCCTCTGCCCTCCTCTTGTCTCTTGTTCCACGCGCCTGTCAAGTTACGACCGCTGTCACAATCTCCATGGTAACGAAGGAGATTTAAAGCGACACTCCACCAATTTAAAACATCCGATCCACATTCAGCGCCGCTTTAGAAAACACCGACTGAATGCTTTTGTGGTTATGTAAGAAGAGGTACAAAGTCGGGGAACCTTTTTGTGACTTCAAAACTTCATTTGTGACCGAAAACTTCCAATCTTCCAACTTCACAAATAACCCTGAAAGCGGGAACAAATGGACAGAGGGTCCCTTCATATAATGTAAAATTCAATGAATGTACGAAAAAGCTATATAAACTATTTTGTAATATGTTGTCAACAAAATTATAGAATTTGTGTTGTTTTTTAAGATGGGGTAGTTTTACATAACCAGCCTAATGCCAAAATGCAGTATCTCTACGGCAGGACCTGCAAAATGTGGACTATTGACAAATATCAAACAAAAACACATGCATAGCAATTAATCAGAGGTGTAAAGAGGAGTTGTCTGCGAGACAGGACAGGTGTCCCGCGCTCATTTGTAAATTGCTGCCATTATGGATATAATTAAGCCTATGATTAGCATTAAAACTGGTTTAAAAGCAGGTTGTGAGATTTGTCGTGATTTTTGTTTCAGACTCAATCCACAGAGCTTTCTTCCACTTGAGAGCTGTTTTTTCACTTTTACACTGCAGAGAGGTCATAGATCAGGGCTCCTGCAGAACGGCACCAAAGCAGCAGGGACGGAGTTTAAGTTTTGTTCAAAGACACTTCACTGGGTCAAAGGCCTGAGCCCACATCCTGCAGGGCGGCGGTTTTCCCCTGCTCACTAAGCTACTTTTCCCAAAACAGACCTTGGTTTTGATGTGGCACAGCATGAGAGCTTTTAGGTCTGATAACAAGGATTGTTAGGTGATTGGTCAGTCAAGATCATGTGACACTGAGAGGCCGTACTTTTGTTTTCTTAGAGTATTCTGAATGACTCCGACGTAACCACCAATGGGTATATCTTTATAAAGTTTATTTTAGATTCAAGTGAAAACCACAAAGTTTCCAAAGATATCAAATATACTGTATCAGAGTGCATTTTGGTGATATCTATAGTAAGTAAAGGTTACTAGAAAGAATTAGAAAGATTTAATCATCACTTTTATAAAAAATGATGTAATTAAATGTATCCCAAATTCTTTAAATAACCCTGAACTGTCCACCTTAAAGTGTAATCAATGACTTATTCTGGGGAATCAGTGCTTAAGGAGTTAAAAGATAATCCATGAATCTCATTTGGAAGGATTCCTTTACCTTCCCACCACATATGAGAGTCAGGTTGTCCTGTTGTAGCCCAAATTATTTTAAATGTTTATTTTCTGCCCTCCACTCACCCATCGCTTCTCAACGTTCTCCAAAGTGTGCAAGACAAACGCGTTCAAGCTTCGTCTCCTTAATGTGAACCCAGATAGAAATGACCCAGCATAGTAATAAAGTGGACAGCAATGAATTGCTAATGTTTCAGGGAGTCGCTATTGTGTTGCCTGCAATATGAGAAGGGAGTGCATTCATCTGCCTGCAAATACTGAATAATTTATCAGAATATGACTTATTTGGTTGGCCCTTGAGTTAATTATCTGCTCTTTCATAGCTCCCTTGATACCTCCGTCACAGCATCAGCATGAACACAGCACCATTCCAGTAACTTGGTTAATCCCTGTAGGCCTGTTATGGGCTGCCGGCCAGGCAGACTGCGTGGTATTAATGCTCCATATCTCATATCACCTCCCTCAATCGTAACGCGGGGCACAATTCCCGCTCTGCTGGGCTGGAACATACCATCTGAGTGCTGTTTACATACTATCAGAGACCACATGTAATGGAGTGTGGATTATCCATGAGACTCTGACTAGAATATTTATGTGGGCTCACGTTCTGCCAGTGTTGACGCCCTATTCGTGACACCCGGGGCTTCCCATCCTAAACTTTTACTTTGAATTGTTTATTGTTGTTGTTGGTTCGTTTAATTTAACTGTAGTGAAATACCAAATGTTCCCAGAGATACCAAATATGTCAGAGTAGAATAAAGAGAAATTTGAGGAAATTAAAAACAACAAGAACATAGTTTTAAAAAGTGAGGGCCGTTGTAGTGGATTTTTGGTTTTTTTTGTATGTTTTAGGTTCGAACTTGTGAGATTTTTCTGTCTTTTCTGGCTGATGTAGTCAAATGTTCATTTGTTCGTTGTCTGTATAAGTTGATCCATGTCTGGTTTGTGTTTTTTTTTTTACCTTTAAAGCAATAAGAATATTTAGTTGATAGGTTGACTCACTATTTTTAGGCTATAGTAAAAATATGCATGAGAAACACATTACAAGTGATATCTTACAATATAATAATCCATCTGTTTGAGCTTTGCATTCATATTCTTCACACATATATCAAAGCTCCAACAGATGGACATGAATTTAACATTTATTTAAATATTTTAAAATGTATTCAAATACAAACCACCGTGCATTTGCATTGTTCACTTTGTTTGTTTACCTGCAATAGACGTTCCAAACGTCTATTTTGGAAGTCGGGAAACCCAAAACACTCCGTAGAGGGAAGACCTGAATTTTGAAATAGTTGTATTTTTTTCCTTATATGTTTTTGTAAAGATGTTTTTCCACAACTGCACTTGTATATTGTAAATATTGCATATTGTGGACGGTGGACGTGATGGTGCCCATTCAGGAGTCCATGTTGGTACGGTCTGTGGACTCCAGTCCAATGTTTAAAAGCTTAGCACTGCTTTAAATAGAGGGAGACAAAAGAGAAGAAAAGGAGGCTGAAAAAAGACCTGGAGGCCACAAGGTCGGGTCATTAAAGAGCACCGTCTCGTACGGTGCCATCAGGAGAACTCAAGTTGCAAAGTTGAGAAGATTCAGATGTTGCTGAACACCGCAGGGAGACTGGCAGCAGCTGAGAACTGCTTGGACGGTGCAAAAAAGACGAAAGGACGGAGAGGCTGGAGCTGGAGCCACCCAGAGACTGCTGCAGGACAGCATGGTGGTAAAGCTGTGGGTTTGGGTATAGGTGGTGGTACAGGGGATTACAGCCCAGGTCAGACTGTCGTGAAAAAACACACAACTGTAGAAATGTCCGAGCGTTCGGCTCGGTCAAGAAATGGAGCTGAGGCGCTGCGTCACAGCCGTGGGGAGGCCCGTCCAAGTGGGAGTGGTGTCCGAGTTGGCCTCTCCTGTTTTATTAGGGACAGGGGTGCCAATTTGCTGCAACTTAATACACGAGCGAGTGTGTGTGGTGTTGTCACAAGGTCTAAGGCGGCCCAGAGTCGCTCCCTTCAGCGGTTATTGTGTAAGACACGTCAAGGACTTTGCAAAATAACAACAAACTTAGATTCATTACAGTATTGTGTAACAACGTCTTAGAATTTATTTAGTTAAGCAGCCAACCAGATGTTCCGTAGTTCTGGATATTTGGTCGTCATCAAATTTCTACTTCAAAATATCTTCCCTCCTCCTTTTTATTGCTGGTTATTGAACGTTATCCAGAGGTGACAAGAGTTAATGGGGGAGTTTTCACAGAGCTCGTACGTTATCTATTTTAAACTTAAATTAGGAGTGAGTAAATTAACTTCTGAGGCCTTGTCGACAATCGTATCGCTGTCTGAAGCTCAGATAGCGTAGACCCATTTTCAATTAGGGTCACGATTTGCCCAGAGCAATTACAGCAGGTCCTATTTAAGGCAAAGAGCCATTTTTAATCAAGTGTGGCATATTGGGTCAGAGCCTTTATGCGAAACCGAATTACTGCACTATAGCTTGAAGGAAATAAACTCCTGCCTGTCTCTCTCTGCTCCCTGAAGCGTTGGCCTGACACTCTGCAGACAGATTTTTTTCATCGGTGAGTCTAAGGAGACGACAAAGAGAGTCCCAGTGAAGACAAAACCAAACGCCGCCTACGCCACGTTGGTTCAATCACTGTTGAGATGACTGATTTATGATTTCCGTATGATATTTGGGGGACACCCCTACGACAGAGTTACAGCATTTTCAGGGTGTGAGTCAGATTTTATGCTCTGTTTTGGGATTATAAATAGCCTCAGATTAATTTGAGTTTGGAGTTAAATCTGGAAAGAGATTAGAATTATTAAGGCACATTTCATAAAGTCGTACCTTCTCTAGAAATGAGGAAATAATTTCATTCCTTTTTGGTGATGTAGTCTAAATTGGGTCGTTGATGTGAGAGGACACCTATTTTTTTAAAATAACTCTCAATTACCAATTTATTGACCAGAATAAACCACTCCACAAATGTACGGTAGGTTTATATCGTGTCATACCCAAAACCCTCCACAAGGGGACGCCACTATACAACAATCTGCAAATCCACAGGATCTCTACTAGTACAACTGTTCGATCATTTTAATTAAAATAAAAGAGAAAATAGAAAACAAACAGAAGATACACAGACACCGATGAACACCAACAACTACACGAACACAATTCACCACAAGGGATCTGTAAAATAAACGACAGAATAAAGACAAGCACTGGTTATGGATGATCCTTTAACCCCTTCAGCACTCTCAGTCTTCTGTAAAATATGGGTTTATTCAGATAGTTTAGGGGTGGAAAGACTTGAAATGTCATTTGGCTGTTGTGGAGGTGTCACCATTAGGGGTAGGGGCGTGTTCGAAACAGCAAACATATGGCATTGTTCCCTGAAAACAATGAGATTCCTTTGGTCAAAGGCTGTGGCTTGGCTTCCTCTCTGGTTAGTCCTGTAATGTTTGCTGTTTTATGCTTCAAAGAGACTCTACCAGCCGCCACCTTGATGCTTTTTGGAACTGTTCAGTGCCTGAAAGAGCATGGGAATGACCATACCGTGGGCTCCGGGATCAAAGTTTGCTTATTAGTTCAAGAATTGCTCATTTTCTCCTTATTGTTGCGTAGTTTGTCTCACTCACTGTTTGTTTAGCGGGGATTACAATTGTGAGGAAGGATATTTAGTCTGATTCAGGCCCTGCAGACATCCCCTCCCGTATGTGTAAGAAAGACATCACAGATGAGAAACATCCTGTCGTCTGACCACGGCCTGGCTCACTCCACAAGGCGTTTGCATCACCATTACTAATATTTATCCTGGTAAACACAGATAAGAATGCCAAGCCCAAGTGCTGTAAGCGGGGACAGGAGGAGCTGACCCCTGCTGAACCCTCAACCACGCTACAAAGACAAATCACCCCGGGGCCTTTCAAGTGACGCCTTTAGGTGGTGTCCGCTTATAAAGCTTCATTGGTGATTTAAAGCGAGTTCATACTTTTTTTTTTTTTTTACTGAACATGCTGAATTTGTACCGTGTTTGTGCACCGTGGTAACTTTAAAGATAAACACACACAGCAGTAGAATAACCGAGCAGACCGTGATTTATATTTGTTCTTTCCTCCGCTCCTCCATGTTCTGGTATTTGAATGCCTGCTGCTCAGTGCCATCCAGTGAACGACCTGCAATGACCTGAACCCCCCCCACCCCCCACTCCACG